>JAFJYG010000384.1:0-47193 GCA_017366145.1 Cadophora sp. M221
ATCAAGTATATTGTCAACTGTACAGAATGAACTGCGGGGGTGGGCCATCTGGCCATATGTAAGGTCTACTAGTGAGACGTGCTTGAAACAAGTGCTGAGCAGCCTCAGGCCACTAAGCACACTTCAACACTATTAGAATGTCAGGATTTCACGTGATCACCCCACTTCACGCCTTTCGGACGTCAACAGGCTCTCACAAAGTCCTATAAGGTCGCAAGGTGTGAACAAACAGATATCCCCCAATAACTCAAAAACAAGAATTTTCAGATATACACCTCTTGCTTCACAATGGCTTTCAACCCTACGGAATACAAAGTTCTCAGTTTCGATATCTACGGAACCCTGATCGATTGGGAACGAGGTCTCTACGAGGGTCTTCTTCCACTCCTCTCTAAGCTACCAGAATCAGATCCCCGCCACCCCTCCCAAAACTCGCCGGTACCAAACAAATCCACCGTTCTCGATGTCCTGACTTCATACACTAGACTCGAAGCACAGATCCAAATCGAGCATCCCACTCTTCCATACCCAAAAGTCTTGGAAGCTATCTACAAGCGTCTTGCGGAACAGCTGTCTCTCCCCGCTTCAGAAGCTGAGATCAAAGAATTTGGCTCTTCTATAGGGAGATGGCCTGCCTTCCCTGATACGGTTGCGGCGATGCAAATTCTGGGCCAGCATTACAAGCTCGTTGTGTTGTCCAATGTCGATAAAGAGTCATTTTCCAGAACACTTTCTGGACCACTTTCTGGTGTGAAGTTTGATGGTATATACACAGCTGAGGATATCGGGTCTTATAAACCCGATCTGAAGAATTTCCAGTATATGGTTGACAATGCTGGGAGGAGCTTTGGTGCTAAGAAGGAGGAGGTTCTGAAGGTTGCGCAGAGTTTGTACCATGATCACATCCCAGCGAAGAAGTTTGGGTTGAGACCGAGCGTATGGATTAAACGAGGTGGAGATGATGCTGCGATGGGTGGGAAATTGGAAGATGTTAAGGACGAGGTGCAACTCGCGGCTGTGTTTACGACGCTGGGAGAGTTTGCGGCAGAGGTGGAGAAAGGCTTTGAGAAGGCATGAGATACGAGTAGGTCGAGTTTGGATGATTTTAAACGGACAGTTGAAGGAATGCCGGGTTTTAACGTCAGTTCAATCCAGCGTACTCCACATGTATGAGGTTATAAATGCATTTCTTGATTTATTGACACAAATGTGGCGTTGGATGTCAGGCTTATCGGCCCGCTCCATCAGGAACCCTTGCGCAAATCAGGACTGCTCACGCTGGGGGGGCCGCGACGACCCAAGTCTTTTTGAGTTGCC
Organism: Cadophora sp. M221; assembly: GCA_017366145.1. Lineage (NCBI taxonomy): Eukaryota > Fungi > Ascomycota > Leotiomycetes > Helotiales > Ploettnerulaceae > Cadophora > Cadophora sp. M221. The sequence continues at coordinate 1,318 of JAFJYG010000384.1, forward strand.
TGCAGTAACGAGGCTCAAGTTGGAGTCTCACAGATCAGTTCGTATCAGCATAGAGTATATATCCCAACTACCTATATAACAGGTAGTTCGATATCGGAATCTCGACATGAGCAATTTCCATTTCCGTCTTTGGACCTGAGCAGTCGCTGCTATAGCCTGAGCTGTGGGTGAGCCAGGATGAGCAGGAGGTGAGCCGTGGTGAGTGGACAGGGGCTTGTTTGGGCTCCTTGGCTACGACTGCCGCTGGCTAAAATTGGAAAAAGTAAGTCAAGGATGATATTTGGGGCCAGTTCTGGATCCATGTTCGAAAGAGCCGCTCCAAACGACAGGCGGAGCCTCACTTGCCTCACTTCGCAAATTCAACTTCATCGTACGGAAGGGGGTTTCAAGTGGGTCTCGCCCACCCTTGTACGATAGTAAGGTTTTTTTCTAATCAACAGTCTGAAATTCTAGAATTTTCTCCATAAGTTTCCTCATATGTTAAGGCAAAATACTTGGGGTGGGCGAGACCCACTTGAAACCCCCTTCCGTATGCAAGCACATACCGATCTGTTAAGCGCTCGTTCAACTTCTCTCTACCACAAGAAGTCGTACTCAAAACACACAACACAGCTCCGCAATATTAGTCGGTCGACGATTCTGTGCAGTATCAGATGGCCCAAAGGACGACAACACAAATCCTGGGAGTCGACGTTTGGCGCTCTCATGAGCATGCTACCCATCATACAACGCCACTAGATCCTTCCCCTGGGCAAGGCATTGTTCAGGCAAGACCATGCAAGAAGGGGCGGTACGGCAGTTGTATCGAGGGTTACGACAGCCGGTTCACTGGGCTTGCCGCAGCTGAAAGCCTTGATGGAACGGCCTGTTTGAAGCCAGAACCCTCGATCTGCCACTCTAGATTGCGGGAGCGGCTCTATGTTATTCCGGGCAAACAACACATTTTTAGTGCCTTTGACGTACGTACTCACCGTGACGCATGTCCACAACATGCTTTTAACGGGAGATGCAAACCGTAGGCGGTTTGCCTAAAAGAGACTTGAGGAAAGAAGCTAAAATTAAGAATTTTCAGGGTGTGCGAATACTTTATAAGTCCAAAAGGTTAGTGAAATTGATCAGGTTATGGGCTATTTCATGATAGTTGTTGGGGTGGGTTTTCCCGGCGTTTTTCCGACAGAGTTATTTTTAGCAGTCAACATTTCTGCCTAATGTTAGTGGCAATTCTGATGGCTTCTCCACCTTTCTGCTCAGCAGCCCACGTCACACAATTGCTATTTCTTCGTCGCAAGGCTATTATCGTCATTTGGATCTCATGTACGCAACTAAAAATGCGTCTGCTTAATACAGATAAGCTCGAGCTTGATGAATTCGGAGCCAACAATATTCCGCTATACGCGATCCTTTCACATAGGTGGAGGGTTGATGAAATTACCTTCCAAGATATCAAACGTCGCGATGAAAACAAAGAAACGGCACGATACGAAAAGATCAGAAAGACTTGCTCTACTGCCGCGGCACACGGATTCAAGTATGTTTGGATCGACACTTGTTGCATTGATAAGACAAGCAGCGCGGAGCTCTCCGAAGCGATCAATTCCATGTACCGTTGGTACCAGGAATCCGGAATGTGCTACGCATATCTTGACGATGTGCCGTCCAACGCCGTGAATGGTCAAACTGGGGCCGTGAGTGCCGAATTCTCAAAGAGCGAATGGTTCACCAGAGGATGGACCCTGCAAGAGCTTATCGCCCCTTCAATGGTAATATTTCTTAACCAGGCATGGCAAGAAATTGGTACAAAGTCAAGCCTACAATCGATTATATCGGAGATTACCGGCATACCTGACACTATCCTCAAAAGAGCCGACCTCGGACGTGCCAGTGTCGCACAAAGAATGTCATGGGCTTCAAAGAGGGAGACAACCAGGCTTGAAGATCTCGCCTATTGCTTAATGGGCATATTTGGCGTCAACATGCCCATGCTATACGGAGAGGGAGAGAGGGCTTTTCTTAGGCTCCAGGAAGAAATTATGAAGGTCTCGGATGATCAGAGTCTCTTCGCTTGGAAATCATCTGAGAGCGGCGGTGGCCTTTTGGCAACTTCCCCAGCCGCATTTGCCTGGTCAAGTAAGATTATCCCACTGGATTCTTCCAGCACCCTAAGCGGAGCCATATCCGTGAACAACAAAGGAATTCATCTGAAGGTCCGCTTTATGGATATCGATAGAATTCACCTTCAACGCGTCAAGCTTGCTCTTCTCCCCTGCGCAGTGGAAGGGGAAACCGGGAAAATGGTTGGAATCTACGTAAGAGCCATGTCAGAGGCTAACGAGTATTTCATAAGGACAAATAGTTGCAGATTCGAGGTTTTGAGTGGAAAATACTTCGACCACTCAAAATATCCAGAGAAAACTATATGTGTCCGACAAGAGCGTCAAAGACATAAAAATCAGTCGCCGCTGGCGAAGGCGGTAGAGCATGGAAACAAGACTGTGGTAAAGATGCTGCTAGAGAAGGGCGTTCAGCCAGATCAAGAGTCGTTGTTGGGAGCCGCAGAGAGCGGGCACGTGGCGGTAGTAAAGCTGCTGCTCGAGAAAGGCGCTCAGCTAGATCAAGAGTCGTTGTTAGGAGCCGTAGAGAAGGGGCACGAGGCGGTAGTGAAGCTGCTGCTCGAAAAAGGCGCTCAGCCAAATAAAAAGTCGTTGTTAAAAGCCGCAGAGAAGGGGCGCGAAGCGGTAGTGAAGCTACTGCTTGAGAAAGGCGCTCAGCCAAATCAAAAGTCGCTGTTATGGGCCGCACGGAACGGACACGAGGCGGTAGTAAAGCTGCTGCTTGAGAAAGGCGCTCAGCTAAATCAAGAGTCGCTGTTATGGGCCGCACGAAAAGGGCACGAGGCGGTAATAAAGCTGCTGCTTGAGAAGGGCGCTCAGCTAGATCAAGAGTCGTTGTTGGGAGCCGCAGAGAAAGGGCACGAAGCGATAGTGAAGCTGCTGCTCGAAAAAGGCGCTCAGCCAGATCAAAAGTCGCTATTGGGAGCCGTAAAGAGCGGGCACGAGGCGGTAGTAAAGCTGCTGCTCGAAAAAGGCGCTCAGCCAGATCAAAATTCGCTGTTGGGAGCCGTACAGAGCGGGCACGAGGCGGTAGTGAAGCTGCTGCTCGAAAAAGGCGCTCAGCCAAATCAAAAGCCACTGTTATGGGCCGCAGAGAACGGGCACGAGGTGGTAGTGAAGCTGCTGCTCGAGAAAGGCGCTCAGCTAGATCAAGAGTCGTTGTTAAGGGCCGCAGAGAAAGGGCACGAGGCGGTAGTGAAGCTGCTGCTCGAAAAAGGTGCTCAGCTAGATCAAGAGTCGCTAGAATGGGCCGCACGAAACGGGCACGAGGCGGTAGTGAAGCTGCTGCTCGAAAAAGGCGCTCAGCCAAATCAAGAGTCGCTGTTATGGGCCGCACGGAACGGGCACGAGGCGGTAGTGAAGCTGCTGCTTGAGAAAGGCGCTCAGCTAGATCAAGAGTCGCTAGCAATAGCCGCACGAAACAGGCACGAGGCAGTAATAAAGCTGCTGCTTGAGAAAGGTGCTCAGCCAGATCAACAGTCGCTAGAATGGGCCGCATTAAACGGGCACGAGGTGGTAGTAAAGCTGCTGCTCGAGAAAGGTGCTCAGCCAAATCAACAGTCGCTGGAATGGGCCGCATTAAACGGGCACGAGGCAGTAATAAAGCTGCTGCTTGAGAAAGGTGCTCAGCCAGATCAACAGTTGCTAGCAATAGCCGCAGAGAACGGGCATGAGGCGGTAGTAAAGCTACTGCTCGAAAAAGGCGCTCAGCCAGATCAAGACTTATTATCGTGGGCCGCAGAGAACGGGCATAAGGCGGTGGCGATGCTAGCACTGGAAATGGCCGCCGAGAAATTTCAATAATTTGACTTAGTCATAGCTCCTTATAGTGTTAAATCTTTACGCCAATTACAGCACTGTAGTCACAAGTTGAGAACGGAGTTGGACATATGCTAGAGGCTATTAACCTTGTCACCTAATTGGCGAAATCCGCTTAGTAGGGGTTACGATCAATGCGTGGGTGTCACGGTTCAGGTTATCGCACGTGTCTTGGCCCTGAGGCTCGGCAGCTTTGCTTGCACTTACCTCAGCAAGCTCAGACCATTGGTCGATAGGCGAGATCACGAGATCTACTATTTATCGAAAAAATGGTCTGAGGTCCCTGTCAATTGGACGGACTGCTCTGCGGTTATTTTTTGTGATTCCTCGAGGTAGCAGTTCTTTAAATTCATCAATTACCATCTTAAAACAAGTTGCATTTCTTCATAAATCTAATCAATTGTGTATTAAGGTATACTCTATTTATAGCCCGATTTTTGAATCGCTGAATACTCGTGTCCTATAAAAAATGCGAAAAGGGTAAAACAAGAATGCCTCAGTTTTGAAGTACTTGGCGTCGGTTGTGGAGTTGAAATTTGTTAAGCAGGTCAAATCGCGCGCTCTCCCGGCGCTAGGCTTGAGTCGATAGGGTCCAAAATCTAATCAATTATAGAACAATAGTGGGGGAATCGAATAACTCAATTTATTCGACTCTGTGATCTCTAATAGTGGAGAAAAATGGGTTTAAAGATGGCATACGATTTTGCACAAAATGTCTCCGCACACGCCCAAAAATGTTGACAGGATCCTCAGGCCATTTGCTCGAGGACTGCACATGATCAGCATGTCACCTGATATTCGCCGATTAGGTATAGTGCAGTCCGCTGCCGCCGTAGGTACGACCAAATGGCCTGAGGCACTGAGGTAAGCTTGCACAGAGAAGCCAGGACAAGGTTAGGATCATGAGGCCATGGATCACGTGATGAATCATTGGGATTATGGGGATCAGGGTAATGATTTAGATGAAAGATTCGTGAGAGCTTCGTGGCTGGTGAAAGAGAGCGCTACAGGGCCAGAGTTATTTGATTCAGTAGTTAATTCAGATTTCGTTTTAGTAGTTGGGGAGAGGGACGATGGAAAGAGTGGTGGAGGATTTGGGCCCAATGCGTCAGTCGCGTCGCGAACGAATATTGACGACCAAGGCTCTGGAACAGGACAAGATGAAGCGTGGCGGAAAGGCAGCTGATGGCAACCGTTTCGCAATACTGAGCCAAAGATCTAGTGAAGCGATGAATTGGGAGGAGAGCGACGAGTGTGATACAGATAACGTTATTGAAGTAATGGTAGAGACGCCAGACGCCTCACGACCAGATCGCACGCGACGCCGACTCAGGACACCAACTTGAGCAGCGGCTAGAGGCAATATAAAGACGAGAAAGGGGGAAAGCGACGCACTCTCCATTATCCTCTCGGTGGTTGAGGAGTTGAAGAGCAGCAACGAGGAAATAAAGGCCAGCAACGTGGAACTCAAGGCAGAACTAGCAGAGATCAAAGCCCAACTTGCAGAGACTAGAACACAACTAGTAGAGATGGTATTGAGCGCAAACTATGTGTTAAGATTAGGAGCATCAACGGGCTAGTCCCCGCAGTAATCCTACGTAGGCTGCGCCAAAACCCACCCATTGGGTACCCATGGGCCCGTGCCATCCCTGGTCCTGAGCGGAACTGAGGGTAGAAATATTAAAACTCGCGAAATCCGCGAATAGCTTCATTCGCATTGTTAGCGAGAGTGAGCCCGATAAATTTTAAGCGAGATTTGATAAAGACGCACGTCCATTGGGTTCTCTTGGCAACCCAAAAAGCGCAGCCTAATCCTACGCCTTAGTCCTCACAAGATCAATCAATCCATCGTCCTCAGCCAGCCAAACTGCTATTAGCATGGCATCTAATATAACCGACACACTCTACTGCACGATTGATACATCTGGAGTGGCGGAGGAAGAGAAGAGCAAGGCACAGCCAGGAGTAGTCAGGAAGGCGATTGAGGAGGAGATCCGTACCGTGGATGGGCACGCAAATTGGCGCTGCGCTGCTGTGCTGTGATTAGGGACGCCAGGAACACGGAACGCATCAAGATAGCTTGCAGAGATGAAGCCGAACTCCAACGGGTCAAGGAAGCAGCCCAAATGACAGTAACGGCGGGTGCCCGAGTACTGCGAGACCAACTGTACCCAGTGAAAGTGGACAATGCCAACCAAATAGCCATTCTCGACCAAGAGGGAAAGGTTCTACCTGGGGTTGCCGACGTCCTAGGAAAGGAAAACGACGTCCACATAGCCAAGGTCGGGTGGCTAAGTAGGAAAGACACGGGGAAAGCTTACGGATTTATGGTTATCTATATCACAAAAGGCAGCGAAGCAGCACGATTGTTACAAGACCAATACTTTCATGTCGCAGGAGAGTCGGCTTACACAAGGGTTTTTGAGCCGCGATATGGCCCGCAGAAATGCTATAGATGTCAGGAAACAGGGCACAAGGCGTACTCATGCACGCAACCGCAAGTCTGTGCTAGATGTGCTCAAGTGGGACACCACCACAGTGAATGTTAAGCTGTAATACTAAAGTGTATCACATGCGAAGGGCCACACAAATCGCTCAGCGGGAACTGCGGAACACGTCACAGCTCCCGGGATGCATAAAACCTTCCAAATACTTCAATTGAATGTCCGGAAGCAGCGAGAGGTGCAACACAGTTTAATGAGTAATGAACAACTAAAGGATTATGGGGTGTTGGCGATATCTGAGCCATATGCAAGGATCATTGACGGCACTTTGGTGATAGTTCTTATGGGACACCTAAACTGGACCAAAATAGTGCCCACAGTCCAACGTGAGGAAAGGTGGGCGTTTTGGAGCATGCTCTGGATTTGGAAGGACATCGAAGCAGAACAGGTGCCAATGTAATCATTAGACCTCACGGCAGCGGTGTTGCGACTCCCAGACCGGTCGATACTGGTAGTGTTAGTCTACGTTGAACCGCAGGATGCAGAGGCATTGAGGGTTACGATCTGCGAACTACACCAAGTAATAAGGGAAACACGCAGGAGGATTGGCACCCGAGTGGATGTAGTAATTGCCGGGGATTTCAACCGGCGTGATCAATTATGAGGAGAAGAAGACGTTTCACGAGAAAGGCAAGGAGAGGCCGATTCGATTATTGACTTTATGAGTGAGCATGCTCTTCGTAGCTTGCTCCTGAGGGGCACGAAGACGTGGTAACGGGGGAACTACGAGTCGATAATTGATTTAGTACTAGCTTTCGAGGAATTGGCAATGTTAGTGGTGAAGTGTACAGTCCACACGACTGAGCATGGATCTGATCACAGAGCAATTCAGACGGCTTTCGATGTTGCGACTTCGGAACGAGTTGTTGAAGCAAGCCTGCTTTTTAAGAATGCTCTGTGGACCGATATAAAGACCAGGATTACCACTACTCTTCGCTTCGTTCCATTTGGTGGCAGTGTATAGCAACAGGCTGATGAGTTGATGACAGCGGTGCTGGAGGCAGTTTATGCACTTACCCTAAAGGCCAAGCCTTCATCATATGCAAAGAGATGGTGGACCGCGGACCTTACCTAGCTTCGGCGAGTTTACATATACTGGAGGAACTAAGTAAGAACTCAACGGCGAATGGGTTACATGTTTTTAAACTTAGAATAGTAAGCAAATGACGCTGCTAAGGAATACCATGATGCCGTCAGGAGGCAGAAAAAGGCTCACTGGGATGATTTCCTTGCAGATGACACAAACATCTGGTAAGCAGCAAAGTACCTGAATCTTAATGGTAGCGCAGCATTTGACAAGATACCGCCGCTAACGAGAAGAGACGGATTCACCACGAAGGACAAAACTGAACAAGCGGAAGAACTGTTGTCGGTGTTTTTTCCCCCACTACCAGTGAGGATAGAAGATGAAGGACCACGCCCATAGCGAGCTGCAGTGGTCATGCCTCCCCTGACGATGGAAGAGGTAGAACGGAGAATTTTTGCGGCGAAGTCATGGAAGGCGCTAGGAGATGATGGGTTACCAGCCATGGTATGGAAGCAGGTATGGCCGGTGGTGAAAGACAGAGTGTTGCTTCTCTTCCAGACATCGTTGGATGAAGGGGAGCTCCCTACGCAATGGAGAAATGCCAAGATCATACCACTGAAGAAGCCGAACAAGGGAGACTACACGGTCGCAAAGGCGTGGAGGCCGATCTCGCTGCTCTCCACACTTGGAAAGACACTGGAGTCTGTGGTTGCTGTAAGAGTACCACGCAGTGGAGACTTTTGGTCTGCTCCCCACGAACCACTTCGGGGCCAGAAAGAAGCGTTCTGCTGAACAGGCACTTCTGCTGCTGCAAGAACACATTTATAATGCCTGGAGGTCAGAGGGGGTTCTTGGCTTGGTTGGCTTCGACGTGAAGGGCGCATACAATGGGGTGTACAAGGACAGACTGTTGCAGAGACTCGCAGCGAGAGGCATCCCGCCAGCCCTGGTGCGGTGGATCGATGCCTTCTGCTCAGAACACACGGCAACCATCCTAGTAAATGGCCGCACCTCTCAACAACAGTCACTGCCACAAGCAGGCCTACCGCAAGGGTTACCACTTTCGCTAATATTATTTCTCTTTTTTAATGCCGATTTGGTTCAACATAAAGTGAATGCAAATGGGGGAGCAATGGCATTTGTGGATGATTATAACGCGTGGGTTATAGGGCCATTAGCAGAAGCGAATAGAGAGGTGATAGAAAAACATGTAGAATTCTATCTGGTAGAGCGTACAGAGTAATAGGGGAAATAGGGTGGCGTGATCATAAGTACGCAGGTACTAAGATCTACGCTGCACAGCCCATATTTCTAACAAGAGGGGATCCAAGCCATTATCGACAGAGCAATGGAATGGGAGAGGCGGAGCGGAGCCACGTTTGAAGGGGACAAGATAGTAATAATTCATTTCACTAGGCGGCCGGACCGAATTAGTACCAGACCGTTCACTATCAAAGGTGAAGCAATTGCACCAAAGGAAACGGCCAAGATCTTGGGAGTGATTATGGACTCGGGACTCTGGTATGTGCAGCACATTGGAAAAGCAACGACCAAGGGCCTTTTGGCCGCCATGGCACTGAAACGACTGCGGCTAGTTTCCCCCTCAACTGCAAGGCAGTTGTTTGGAGCGACGGTAGCACCAGTCGTGGATTATGCCTCGAACGTTTGAATGCATGCTTGTGGATACAAAGGCGTGGCCTTAATGAACAGAATACAAAGAGTCGAAGCACAAGCCATTACAGGAGTCTTTCGAACAGTGGCAACTGCAGTTGCAGAAGCCGAGGCCAGCATACGTATAGTAGATGAGCGGCATGCAGAGAGGGCTACGAAGCTGTGGGTCAATCTCCGCACGTTACTAGAGACGAACTCGCTCTCAAAGCTGAACACTAGAGAACATTAGAGATTCATCTTACCATTGCAAAGGATAGCTTATGCACACCAAAACATGCCAACAGATAGGATGGAGGTCATTTGGCCATATGTGATAGCGCCGTGGGAGGAACGACTCCCGGCTACAATTGACCTTGGAACGGAGGAGGCCATAGACGCTGCGAATTCCATTTGCGGTATACGGATTGCGACAAGCTTGTCCGCGAGGAAAGGGAGAGTTGGGATGGGAGGAGCCATCCACGACACCCTCGGTATTATAACGGGTAGAGAGCCGATCACATACTCAGCTACCTTAAGAGCAAGAACGGAACATAACCCTTATACAGCAGAACTCGCCGCAATTGCTATGGCAATGGAATAGCTCTCACTACATTTGGTGGGAAGACAGATCACTATTGTCACTAGTAACCAAGGGGCCATCTTAGCAACAACTCAATCAAAACATCAATTAGGGCAAGCTAGCATTGAAAAGATCTACGAGTCAATTGGCAGACTCAGAAAAGGGGGCAATTCTGTCTCTATGATGTGGATCCAATGTCAGGGGAGCTTCGAACTAGGCGGCAGAGCAAAGGAAGCAGCGCGAAAAGCCACCGAGCCAGGTCACACACCACAAAGACAATATCCACCAGAGTGGCCATTAAGCCAGTCAGTCAGTCATCAGCTGAGCCATTTCTTTAACTGACTGACTTACTACTTGTTTCACGACTAATTAACTTAATTGGTGAGCTGATCAGCGGCTGATAAGCTAAACGTAAAGTGAGAGCATTCATAGATTTAATAGTATAGTATTCCAGTACTTTCCCATACAAATTGCACCTTTTCGCTGCCAATTTTTGAGGCACTCTTGGTGCCACAGCATCTTCCCCAACAGCTGAGAACTATAAGGAGTGGTCTGTTTAGCGCAAGAAGAGAAGACTTTCTCACACTTAGAGCTTATAGTGGGGATACATAGAAAATCGAAGGTCATCTTTGCAAACTGTGGCCACTAGGCCTCCCAAGCTAGCCAATACTTCATTAATGGAATATCTATTGGTGGCTCTTTAAGATACAACGCTAATTGATCTTTTTGGCTTAATGCTTGAGGAGCTTGTGACGTAGAAGTTATAAGTGGTGCTAATTGCTTAAGCATCGTAGCTTTATACAACTTAGAAGCTTTAACTTCTAGTGTTTTTTTTGTTCGAACCACCACTTTTGACTTATACTTTGTCTCTCAAAGCCAACGTAAACTTACCTTTTTATTCTTAACAAAGCAAGCATTATTCCTAGTTTAATGTTGCTTAAAATAGGCCTATTTCCACCAAGGATAAAATACTAATAATACTATTGAAGTAATAAATGTATTTGTTTTGTTGTAGTATTTTTGTGTTTTATTTTATGCTAGCGTAATTAAGCTTTGAATTTCAAGGTGGTTATTAAATTGGCCGTTTTTTGCTTAACGTTTTAACTCCTTAAAGTGTGTAAAAAGGTGCTTAAAAACAAGCAATAGCTCTTATAATGTGCTATAAGATGAGAATGTAATATTATCTTAGTTTTAGTTGTCTTTTATATTTTTGGTAAGCTGAAAAAGAAGTTTTAATTAATTTACTATTAACTTAAAAGCGTGCCATTTGTCGTTGGAAATATAATTGTTAATATAAGTCTTTAAATTAAAGGGTTTTTTAAAAACTTTTAATTTAATGATATATGTGTTAATTGTATCGCGAAGAGCTAAAGCGCGTATAATTATTAAATATGAGGAAATCCAGTGTATACTCTTATTGAGTATAACCTTTCATTTCTTTCTCGCGGCTTTGCTTGTATTTAAATTAGTTTATAAATCACAAAATAAGTCAAATCGCTTTTTAAAGGCCATTATATGCATTATAAAATTATGTAGCTTTTTAAGCTTATCGCGGCGTCTTTAAAGAGCTTGTTTTTCGTTTAGTTCAGCTCTTTTAAATTTAGCTTTAAAGATTAAGTAATCGTAATTAAATAAATATTACTTTGTAATTAAGTTAAGAATATGACTAATGCAGCGAAGTTGTCTTTTTTGTAACGGTCTTGGTGTTAACGTCACGTGTTTAAGGGCTAGTGTTTTAGCTTTAAGGATATAAGAGTCAGCAACAGCTGTTCTTCTTTTGTATTTATTATCTTAAGAATAAAAGTATTATTTTAATATTACTTATTTAAAGTATAATTATTACATTACAATAAATCCTTAGTTAAAACTAAGTACCTCAAGTCTTAAGTTTATACTTATGTTTTGCTTTAAACTACGTTTCACGTTTCACGCTTTTATAATTACTACAATTAAGCTTATTAGGCTTATTTAAAACTATATGCATGCGTTTTTTTTTATTTTTATTTTTACTTTTAGCTAATAAATCAACTCCAAATTCAAGCTACTTTTGCAAACTTGCAAGGAAAGCTATAGCGCCAGCGCAACAAGACTATCTTTCTTCGATTAACAATTTCAAGGGCACTTACAAAGCCTAAACCCTCTCTCTTAAACCTCGAAAAGTACAATAAACAAGCACACAAGTACAATACGTAGTTACCGTTCATTAGAGCCAAATTACAAGTCGACGGCGAAGCTATTGGGGACTTTATAGTGCAATTTTATTACGTGTATCTCAACCTTAAGAGCTATGTTCAAGCAATGGTCTTACCTCAACTCTCTCAAGCCAACAAGTCATCTCATGACTACAATACAATACTCGACCAGCTTACGCGTGTCTACGATAACCCAAATAAGATGCAAAAGGCAAAGAACAAGCTATATGCCCTTAAACAAGGCATCAACTTTCTCTATACTTATGTGGCTAAGTTTAAACGAGTCTTATACGAGACTCAAAGTTAAAACTAGCTAAACGTTAATAAAATCTTCGCGTTTTGAAACGACTTGAATTTCACACTACGCAATCGGCTTGCTTAGTAGCTAAACCTTTCTCGCAAGTACTTCGACTTTGTACGAATTATACAACAACTAGCTAATCGTTTTTTAACTCTGCTTCGTTTATTTTTTATACTTTTCTTTCTCTTCATACTACAACGCTAATAATCATTAGCACGGCGAGTTAATAAACATTAATGCTATAACTATTAAAGCAATTAATACTATCGCCGCTTTATGCGCTCGCTTAGTCTCCCCAGAGCTTAAGCAATAATTTAAGGCTGATGATTTGTGTGTATAATGCGAACTTTGAAGCCATTGAGTTAAGAACTGCAAGTTGAGACTATACGTTAATAGTACCGGTAAGATTACTATTACTGCTTTAAACGATAGCGCTTATAATAACAACCTAAACTTGAACAATTTAAACTATTCAAATACTTAGCAAAAGAATATTTTTCATACTTAAGCGCTTAAAACAAGCTTTTCAAGAAAAGAGAAGTAATATAACGGTCTTAGTGCTAACGTCACGTGTTTAAGGGCTAGTGTTTTAGCTTTAAGAATATAGGGGTTAGCAATGGTTGTTCTTCTTTTGTATTTATTGTCTTAAGAATGAGAGTATTGTTTTGATATTACACGTTTAGAGTATAATCGTTATATTTTTTTTGAGTTAAATTTCAGCGCCTTTGTAAGCTTTATAAGTATTATATTATTATTTAACGCATTATTAAGTACAAACCAACTATGGTTTGACTTATTAATTCTAAATTAAGTAAGAAGTAAGAAAAAAACTGCGCATTATTTAATTAAATCATTAGCAAAAAGAAAACTATATAAATAAAGCTAATATATTAATACTAGTCTTATTATGATTTGAAAGCTTTGATAGCCCAATTAATCGTATAACGTTTTGATTTTTATTATTAATGAAGTAAATAATACATTTAAAAATACTAATATTTTTTCTTTTTAATTCTTATTCGTTAAAAAATATAAAGATTTTTAACTTAGCGATAGTAATCTTTATAATAATTTTTAATTTAAAGTATGCAAACATATTATTAATTTAGCGGCTAATAGTTGTATGAAAAGATAGCAACGTATTTATAACTTACGAATTGGTAATCTTAAAAAAACGTTTAAGGCGAAGAGAGGCTGCTTTTTGATGCTTAACGTTGTTCATAATTACTCATTCAAAATACGCGTTTTTAAATTTAAGCTATTGAAATAAAATCACTTTCTCGTAGCTATCTTTAATAAGGCCAAAGGCTTGCGTAGTAGACTTATTTATAAAACTTAATCTTTAAGTATCGTTGCTTTTATTAAGAAAGTAATATTGTAATAAGTGTTTCTTTGTGTTCTTAAGGCTATTGCTATTAAATATATATTTTTTATGCTTAGAAAATTAAGTATTGTAATAACCTATTAAATTTTAATATAACTTAATAAAGAATATCACAACTGATAGTGTTTACAAGCCTAAATTAAAGGTTTCTTATAATAAGCATTATTAACTAACGCGTATTTAATATACTAAACTCAAGCTATTCGAGTTCTTTTTGATGCTAGTGCAAGCACTTTCCCTTGAGGTAAATTTACTACTATTACTAGCTGATCATTAAACAACGGCTAATTATTTGCATATGGCGAGTAATTAAAAGCTTGTAGCGTAAGCTTTGAAAGATTTGAATTGTAAAGATCGTTATATATAAAAACAAGGCGTTGTCAAATATCTTTTGTTATTAGTGCCGCAAAAGAAGCTATTTAGCCAACCATTATACGACTAAAAACAAAAGATAAAAAGCTCGCAAATAAAGCACCAAATGCTTAAAACGCAATATCGTTAATATTAATAAGAGAAGTAAAGCGAGATATAATTCGATGAAGTTATTAAGTGTAAAAGCAAGTTAGTAATGCCTTGAAGATGCCACTCAAGAGATTTTAGTATTCTGCCGCGTTCTACCGCTTATTTGAGGCCAATTAAAGGCTATGAAAATGAGTTTTTCCGGCCCGGGGTAATCAAGAACACTAAATTCTACACTAAAATCGCATTATCCCCTACCTAAAACTCACTTTAAAATCACTAAATTTTAATGCGCTAACTTATAAGCCGTTGTTAAGCTGAGTATATTTCAATTGATTGACTTAGTACAAATTCTTAACTGACTGACTTAGGTCAAAGGCGCAGCTGACTTGCGAACTTAAAAGCTGGCTGACTTATTGGCCACACTGATATCCACAAGCCAAGTCCACCATCATAAACAACGCCATAGCGAAAGAGGAAACAAGGACCCTGCCAGACGGAGTAGGAAAGTACTCGAAAGAAATAGACACAGCACTGCCAGGTAAGCACACTCGTATCCTTTACGACAGTCTCAAGCGGAAAGAAGCAAGCGTATTAGCACAACTCCGAACGGGAATGGCACGACTCAATGGATACCTCCATCGGATTGGAGCAGCGGAATTAGACCAATACCAATGCGGCCAAGCAAGGGAAACGGTTAAGCACTTTCTCTTTTGATGCACGAAATGGGACGCATACCGAACGCAAATGCTAGCACAGATAGTTACAAGAAGAGGTAATTTCTTCTTCTACCTAGGGGGGAAATCCCTATCTGACCTAAAGAAATGGACACCAAATATAGACGCGGTTTGAGCAACGATTAAGTTCGCCATTGCCACAGGACGACTGGACATGGAGGTAGAACAGGCAGCCAACACTCCACAACCGTAAATCCCATCTCATTCTCTTACCCCGACTAACCCCCAACACCCCTCGTATCCCCAGCAGGTCTCGCTTTAGTCGCCGACGATAGGACATTGAACACTTGGAGGAATGATCTTCAAGCTTACTTGCTACTAACCACACACGAGACCTCGTTTGATCAGGGCAATTACTAAAAGTGGAAAACACTGGAAGAGGCATTTCTGTATGGGCTTCAGGAGGGTATGGAAACACTGAACGAAGTGGATTATGTAATATAGACTAGGGCCCTTTAGGTTTAGAACAGTGCGAATAAACTTCATCATTCAGATGAAACTTCACAAACAGCGAGAATATAATTTTTGGAATTGAACAACGAAAACCGCATCTAGCAGCTCTTCTTTTGACTAGTTGAGACGCCTAAGCCTTTGCGCATTACCCAGTGTGACATAGGTAGTATGGCGACAACGTGGCCTTAAGTGGCAGCATAGCCTAACGACCCCCAAGAGTATGCTGCATACCTTAGCGATTACCTTAAGAAAGCACTCGTTTATATTAACTCCGCCGAAGACCAGCCGGTGCCAAAGCCTCTTGTCAAGACTATGATCGCAGTCATAAGCGTTTTGATTTTCAAGTTTTAAAATACCTCTGACCTCACCGCCGTCGTCTAAGTCATTACAACTCTCCAAAGCGACCTCAAAACAACAGTAGAAACTGTGACGATTGGAAGCGCCCAGAGCCTCATTTCCGGCATCCTGGCTTAGCCGAGCTTACCAAGATTGAACGACCTCATGGCGTTCCTTTGTATATAGAGCTTTACTCTTCTTATCTTCTTTTCTTCGTAGTTGTAAATTCTAAGGTAGTCTTGTTATCTTCACAAAACTCTTATTATAATGTGAGGCCGCAGTTACACGTGATTGCTGTCTTTCTAAAGCAAGCGTTACATTATTTACAACTTCTTTTTAACTCGTTTGAGAAGATAGTAAATATCTCCCTTTTGAATTCCTTTGTGAGCAGTTACTATGAAACCAGCTTTTTACAAGAAAGGCCTATACTAAGTATCGTCTTAACAAATGGCATTAAACCAACCCACACCAAACTCGAGGTTAATATAAACTTCGTCTTCTTAACTCTCTTTCGTATCCCCTACTACTTTCTCTACGGCATGATAAACTCGTAGAAACAACCAACTTCTCTTCTTTGGACCTTTTGTTGATTCACAAGCCCCTGCAAGAACGTACTTTCTCTAGGACCAAGGATTAGGCTAGGACTAGGAGGTCATATCCCTGCCAGACTAGTGTCGGTGAGGGTTCGTACTGGGTTCGGTGGCTTTCCGAGCCCCTATATATACTAGCTATCCTTGCGCTCTTTTTAATAGAATACAAATTTTATAACTCATACTTTGAACTTTGTTATTATACTTGCATTGGAATATATTCACATATGCGGCGTAGTATATGAACTAGTATTGCATTAACATTAATTAGTGGTAAGCTTGTATTATCAATCTTACTATAAACAAAAAAGGTTTTAGGTTGTAAAGTAAAATTAATAATAAACTTTGGAGTACTTTATTGTATTTTTAATAAAGCACTTATATAAAGGCTAGATTTAACGAGATCAATTAAAATTCTCCCTCGAGACTTGCTTTAATACTTAAAGCACATTAAGGAAGTTATAATAACATTGATACTTACTTTACGAAGATTGTTAAGTTAATATACTTAAATCTAAAACTTTGAACTTTTTAAGAAATATATCTGGGAACCTATCGAATTACGTACAAATTGCATTCAATATAATAGCGAATACTTCAAACCGCACGCAGAAGCTAGAATTAACTTTAAAAACAATTAATAATATAATTACACTTAGGGAAACATTAAATCTTAGTTCAACTTTCATAAGAAACGCAATAGCATACTCGCGGAGATTTTGTGAGGCCTTTTGCGATAGCTATCTTAAGAAAGAATTCCTTTTTTAGGACTTTTAAGAGTATTTTAAGAATTAAATAGCAAACAACTTTAAAATAATTAAGGTTACGAAATATACATGCCTTAAAAACAACCTACAAGCATTAGGTGTATTTATATAACAAGCAAAAGGAACAAGAATAGTAAATGCTTTAGTAGAGGTAGTGCAAGCTAAGGAGAATATGTGGCCAAGAAACTAAGTAAAAATGCAGATTTAAAACTACCCCAAATTAGTACTAAATAATATTCGCGACTTACTCTTCTGCTTATTACTACTAATCTTACTAATACTTTAAAATATTTAGCCTCTAATGTTTTCATAATACTAGCTAAAGATAGCTATTTATTTTGTGAAGAAAAACACTTCTTTGAAAGAAGTAGAAACAAAGCTTATAAAGACGATTTAGCTATTAAAATCACTAAGAATTTCCTTTGCTAAGGAAAATAAGGCTGAGGATTTATATAATGTAACTTTACTTATGGTTTTAAAGAAGAAGTTCTTATTTACTCTTAGGAGAAATTCCCTTAGTAATCTCTACTTATAAAAATTAAATGACTATGCGCTGCTAAACCCCACTTTAACACTAGCAGTACATTCACGAGATAAGTTATTACTACTATTTAAGAGTTTTAAAACTACCAAACCACATACGAAGCCAACTTAATCATTATAATATGTTATGAATTTATTAACTTTAAACTAAGCAAAATTATTAGTAAATCTTACCAAGATGTACACCAAGAAGCTTTAGTATAATAAAGATAAGAATTACTTAGATAAAAAAACTTCACATTTTTACCAACTTATATTAGTAAATTGTCGGTGCAGTACCGGTAAGAAAGCACCAAGCGTTCGTTGATATATTGAATACGCAAGTGTAGTAAGATAATTAATCAAAAGTATGGTATGGTTGTAAAGTCTGGCTCCTCTAAGAAGTGCTGGAGGTGGTTTATATATACATGTATACTTCTCCAAAGGAAATTCGAGACACGTTTGTATCGCCTCAGGCTTACTTCTAAAGAACCTTAGCATAAGCAGTTTCTTGCGTACCAACACCAGCAATACTTTCTTTAGAAAAACATGCTTTTTTAACAATTATAAAGAATACGCAAGAAAAGAAGTAATACTAGTATAAGTAAAGAATATAATATACTAAGGAAAAAGCTATTAAATAAAAAAGTGTAAAAAAACGTTAAAGTAATAAAAAATCAAATAACTGCAAAACCCTTAACTACCTAAGCAAACAAAAGAACTTTGATTTAGTTTCGTAAGTAGTTCAAAGGTGCGGGGAAAACGATATTTCAAGGCCGTTGGTGAACAATAGTAGCTAAGCGAGCTGGCCTGCAAGCCTCGCCAAATCGGGAATCGCTTATCCGAAGTATTTGCTATTGTTAAATCACTTATATATAACCAAAAATGTCCTTAAAAAATCATTTCTTTCTTAGCAACCTTTTCTTTTTAACATCGTAAGTATATTAAATTTATTTTATTAAGATTTTACTAATAGTTTTGCAAAATAATAATCATAATAATAGCAACTAAAAGTAAGAAAATTAACTCGAAGCTATTTTGGTGTAGTAACGGTAAAGTAACAATTAAATAGTGCCTATTTCAACTCCTTTTGGCGCCCTTAAGGCTGCGCACTGGGTGTACTGCGTGCGGTGTATTTAAGCTTTAAGTGCCAATTCATCCCACGAGTGTAACTTCGACAATCCCAATTTGAAGAAATGCAGCTATTGCGCTGTGCAAAAGGGGCCGTGCTTCCCTATAAGAAAAACTAATATCTTCTTAACTCTCACTTTCTTCATATTTTAATTGCAACACCAGACTAAGTTCGTACATGTATTGTAGCTAATTCGTATGTAGCTGTCTTGGTTTGTTGGCTCAGAGTTCATTGCCTTGAATACAGCTATTTGTGTTATTCTTAACGAGGGTAAAAACGTCGTTAAGCTTGCTATCGTTTTTACCACCACAAAGAAAATAACTGCGGTTTTGTTAGTTGCCTTGGCGAAAGTACTAAAGACTAGGAATACGCTAGCTTTGGCTTTGCTAGAGGAGACTTGGGTCTTGCGAAGTGAAATCCGTTAATTGGCGAAAGGTTAAGTGGTAAGTACTCTTCTAATTCGTATTAAAAATTTCACCGTAACTAATTCAACTTTACAAGAACTAGTTCTTGAGATTAGTAAGATTGCGGCGATTGTTGGTTGTTTAAATTATCGTGGTAGTGCCAAGTGTAAAGCTCTCGCTAATGGTGCTAGTAATAGTCTTGCCTCTACGGCGAAGAGACGCCATTATAGCGCAAGGAAGGAGAGAGAAGGTGCTAAGCCTGGCTCACCAAACAAGAAGCTTACTTTCACTAATTTATATAGTCTCTTTTAAGGAAATGTAATAGTGCCTTAAATTAAAAGGTAATTCTTAAGAAAATTCAATTGCTTTTTTGTTTTCTTGCTTTTTAAATAAACATAAAGAAAAGTAGTAAAATAAGTGTAAAATAATAAGTACAAAAACATAAAAAAAAAACTCAAAATTCAACACTTCTTTATTACTAGTTCAAATCATCTTCAGCAAGCCGCTAAACCCAATTCTTTATTTTAATCATTAGGTAATTTGTGTTAATTAGCTATTAAAAAGCCTTATTTAGGTTACTTTTTATTATGGCGTTTATTGGGTTTTAATTCCCATTAATTCATTACATCTTTGTAAGCTCTTATTGTTTGTATAATTAGCGAATTAACATTATATTAATTATCAAACGTTTTTTCTTAATAGTACCAAGCTTAATAATGCACTCATATAGCAAAAGCAAGTTTGTACAAACGACAATTAGTAGCTGGGGAATACTTAGCTTATTAGTGACTTAATTAATAATTGTCGTTATAAAAATCAATATATCTACGCCAGCTACTATAGCATATAATTCCAAAGCAAATACGGCTTTAGTAACTCTCTTGCATTTTATTAAGCTAATATAAATAATATTACCGTGAAGATTAAATTTCATATTCTTTAATTTGCCTCTAAGTCTTCTTTAAATCCTCTTTATTTTAATTCCAATAACAATTATAAAACCAATTTAAAAACTCAAGTCTTTATTATTAGCAAAAAATCCGTTTACAAAAACGTAAACCTTAGCGTTACAAAGATTAATTAAAGTATATCATAATCCTCTTTAAAAGTTATTCATTTGCCATTGAATACGTAAATTAAAAGCCTTAACCTCTTTCGCTATAAGGTCTTAATATTAAGCTGCCACAAAAAGATCAAATGCAACTTCTGGCTAACAAATAGTTGCAATATAAGCTCCACGAGCGCATTATTTCATGTAAGTCTTCTTGTAGTTGTTTTTAGCAACGTTAATTAGCCCTAGGCGCATTTCTTATTTCTTTTGCAACATATACAAGTCATTTTTATTCTTAGTAATAATACACTCATTGAACGTGAGGGATTTAAAGGCGTTAAGGACTTAAATTGACTTAGTTAAAAATCCGGCATTAGTAATATGCTACTACTTTTAGGCCAAAAAGTTATTATTTCTAAGAATCAATATATCGTTGGTTTGCATTTCTATTATTTCAAACTTCTAGTTATTCTTAGTTGTAATTAGCAAGCAAGGGTTGTAAGTGGAAGTTTTCATTTATAATTTTTTTACATAATACTTATAATATGTATTAAACTAATAATTTCTTAACTTTAATATATTATATAGCAAAAGCATAATTATAAATACAATGCCTTTAGCGAATTTATTTACAATTTCTTTTGGTGGTCATGCAAATATACCTCGTAGGAATTTAGTGATTGCTTATACGTAAGCTTAGGTAATATCTTAAATTACCAACTTTAACTTGAATTCGCTTTGAAAGTAATTTAAATGTGTAACGACTGCGGTTAAAAGAATAAATAACTACTGGCTTAACCTTTGAATTGTTGAAGGCTAAGTTAGGATTTCTTACTTCCTCTTGTCGTTAAAGCATTAAATTACTAATTTTGACTTCTCGTATGAAGTTAATGTTTTCTTGCCCTTAACTTTATTTACTATTTTAAACTTGAAGATTTAATGGCCTTTGATTTTGGAGTCGCTTTTATGAATTGGGACAAATACTTCTTAAGTCATGAGAGCTTCGTACTCGATTCGGCGAGACTTCTTAAAGGGTAGCCCTTTCGTAGTAATCTTGCCCTTAGATCACAACTTAAGAAAAAGATTGTGATTTTACTACTTCTTTTTTATTAAGAAAGCTTTAGCTTTTGAAATTATATACGTTTTGTTTTAACTATTAATAAAAACGTATAAGAAAGCATTTAGCTTTTTATTGGTGAAGATAAAGATGCTAAGAATAAGTTTTGCAAATGAAATTTTCATAGTTAATTTAAGTTAGGCCTGTTTCGGTGGCGATTTAAAGGCTAATTAAGATTGGTTTTATGATGATCTTAAATTAGAAGTAAAATTAATAAAATTCTTTAAGAAGTTTTCTTTTTAATTAGAATTGTTTATTTTAAATAAACGTATTAATATTAATTAGAATATATGTGTTTTATAATTCATCTGAATTAAGTACAACTTTTTTATTATACCTAAAAATTAATAAGGATTTTTTTAGCTCTTCTTTTCTCTTTAAATAAGAACTTAATCATTAAGCCGCAAGTCATAAATATAAGTTATTTCGAGGCCGTTTTGAATTGCAAGCGCATTATTAACTTTACGAGTAGCGTAAATCTTACGCACTTCCCGCATAGCCTTCTTAATAGCGATAACGCGCTACTTAACGAACGAATTTGGTGAGTTTATTTTTGTAATTTTAAGATATGCGCCAAAAACTAGCAACATTGGAATTAACCCATTAAGTCCTACTATGTCGTTTACTAATTTAATAGCCATTTAGAGTCGCATATCGTCTTGTAAGCTTAATTGCTTAGAAGTAATAATTTTATATGCTCAACGAAGTGAATAATGATATCTCTTCACTTTGCTAATTAAATAATAAGTCTTTATAAGAATAAGTTTAGGCGTATTTTCTACTAATCGCAATAAGCTTTAAAACTTCTTAAAATTAAAATTAATTTCGTAATCGTAAATAGTAAAGTTAAGTGGCCTAATATAAGTATTTATTCACACGAACTTAAAGGTATTAAATACCTCCCAAGACGTAGTCAAACCGGGGGCTTTTTAAAGGAACTTCGCTGCACCAAAGCCGGTAGCCTTATTAATAATATAAAAAGCATACCTCTCTTTAAACTACGCAATATTAACGTAAATTATGTAATTAAAATTAATATTATTTTGTAATTTAAACCTAAAGCAATAAGAAGCATTTGCATATAACTAACAATACTTGCATATCTCTTTAATTCGCTTTATAACATTGAAATTAAATTTATAATTAACTTAATTTAGTAGGTGCTATAAATACCGCACCAAAGAATATTCAAATCATTTATAAAGGCGTTGAATCTTCGTTTTCGTGAGGTAGTATAAATTAATCATAATAGTAAAGGGTTTCAATAGTCGATTGGTTTTGTTTAAGAGAAGCTATGAGTGCCTTTTTTTGCGCATAATTAAGTGCTTCTTATCTCCTTGAATTAATACATTGCGCAAGTTATCGTAGTATGCATTTAACTAGTCGAACTGTTATAAGCACACCAAAAATAGTATATTTATATTTATAATAATAAATTCCATAGGTCTTATAAGTATTTTAATAATTGCAATACTAAGCGAAGATCTCAAACCAGCTTCAAATGTAATTCAACTTTAGCCTAAATAAGTAATATCAAGCTTTATATCTTAAATTTGTTGTAAAACTTTAAGTTAATTAAAGCCTCTTATATTGCAATTTAATGCGCTAGTATTAATTAGCAAGCCTTAGAAAAATCAATTAGTTTATTGTGTAGTAAAAACGTTAAATAAAAGTAATTTAACTATTAACGCTAAGACATAATAAGCTTTGCATTCTTTAAGCTGCCTTAGGACTTCTTATGCGTCGTACTTAGCGCTGCTTATTGTAAATACAATCATAAAATACGCAAATCCTATGTTGCTCTTATTATCACTATTATGTATAAATTAGCTATTATTTAATAAAGTATTATTATCATTATCATTAAACATATTCTTAATATAAGTCTAGTTTTAATTTGTCTTTAATTCATTCTCTTTCACGTACGCAATGTAAGCCTTAAATAATTTATTCATTAGCTTAATTCCTTTTGCTTTATAATCCACAAAGTAGCAAGCTTTAAAAGCTACCTTCTCGTTTTCAAAATGGCGACTACTATAGCAATTCTTTTTCTAGTACACAATGTACCTTAAATAGCCTGCCTTAGCCTTAAAGAAGTCTCTACGCTTATTGCCATGAAAAAACTTTATCTTTCTATTAAAATAATGCGCATAATTATCGTTCTTTATTATATAGGCTTAGTAATAATACGAAGTAATATCATAGTGTCGTAATCTCGAATCATAAGTTAATTCTACTTCAGCCGCAAAACATAAGCTATTCATAAGAGTAGGAAAAGTTGCAGGGGCCTTAAAAAGCATTATTTTAAAAAGTAAATCACTAAAAACACCTTATAATAGCTTATTATGCAAGGTTTTATTGTTTCGCATATTATTATTCTTTAAGCCAAATTGTATACTTTAAAGCTCTTTAGTATACCTCTTAAGTTGTACTAAAATTAACTTCTCTTTTTAGTATAGTTTTGTTTTAAATATTACAAACATTAAAGTAAATCAATAGCCTAAAAACCTAGCTGCACATTTTTCCGTCTTAAAATAAGCACAAGTAGCCTTAATAAGCTCGTTAAATAAGAAAAGCTTATTTTAAAGGTACTAATAGTAGTACAAAGCCGCTTTGTTTCGAAGCATAATTAAATATGCCTTATCTCAAATAAAAAAGTCTAAGCCGGCTTTTTAACAAAGCTTTGCAAAGATGTAAAGCTTCTTATTTAAGTAATCTTTTTTTTTACTGTACATAAGTTTCTTGCTATACAACTTCGCGAGAATAGCTAGTGCCTTGAACTACTCTAGCGACAATAAACTTTGCAAAAACCACGAGAGTTGTGTTGGCTTGAGTTATAATCTCGTTTGATTTGGCACTGAATGTAATTTAATAGTAGTTCGAGTTAAAAATAGCAAAAGCGAGGCATTTCTTAGTTAAATTGAGGAAATAAGGTTTGGGTTTGGTAATAAGTTGTTGATCTCTCTTCATAGTGGTGTAAAGACAATAAACTCTCGGCTTAGTATATACGCGCTTTCTTATTTAATTAGTACTAGTAGTAAGATTAAGCGATGCCCTAGTGAATTCGCATTATACAAGTCTTCATTACTAAGGTTAATTTCTGGTTTTAAAGAGTTAGTCCTCGTAAGAGAGACTTCTAATCAACGCAAGCTTAATTCAGCGTAGTCTTAGACTACTAACCTTAGTGCTAAAATACTTAGAGGTAATAAAGGCGTTTAATTATCAAGCGTGAGACGAATTTGTGGGTTGGTGCTTATGTGTAGAGTTTTAGGCCGTACTCTTTGGGAAAAAACCAGACCTATTTCAAAGGCGGTTTAGTATTAAAGTTCCAACTACTTATCTGGCCAAATATTCTCCTCTTGTGCCAACGCAATAAAAAGTGCCTTAGCCGTAGACTTTCCTTTCCCTTTGTATACAAAAACCCTGCTCCACCTAAGTCCGTTGCAAAGCTCGCTTTGCACTTTATTGCTAAGTTTAATGAAAGTGCTTATTATTCATTCTTAGAAAAAGTTTCAAAAGTTAATAAATACTATGTTCTTGTTTTTTGTATTACAATAAACATTTAAGAATTATTCCACAAACGCTTCCAGCTTAGCTATCATCTTTATTAAAAGTTCTTGGCTTAGTTTATTAGGCTTGTTACTTACTTTATTTCAAACTAGCAATTAAGTATTATCTTTTTCTAATTCGGGAGTTAATTCCAGCTAATCTTTTAAAGTCGACATAATATCAAAATCAACTTAGAGTAGTTTCAAGGTTTTATTATTACGTAATAAACACTAGAAATTTTTATATAATTTCTTAAGAAGTAAAGTGATAATTTCCCAAGGTTGCTTAAGTTTGCCGTACGTATACAAGTACGGCTAAGAGAAGCCTCACAAGAGATAGCAATTAAGCTGTCTTGCGATTTTGTTCAAAAAGTAACTCTTCAGTCTAAGACCTTACTATTTGTAGTACAAAGTAAACCACTAATTAGTGTTGATGCAGTACCAATAAGAAAGCACCAAGTGTTTATTAATATATTAAATACGCAAGTGCAATAAAACAGTTAGTCAAAAGTATAGTATGGTTGTAAAGTCTGGCTCCTCTAAGAAGTGCTGAAGGTAGTCTATATATACATGTATACCCCTTTGAAGGAGGTTCGAGACACGTTCGTATCGCCTCAGGCCTACTTCTAAAGAACCTCGGCACAAGCAGTTCCTTGCGTACCAACATAAATATTAGTTAAAACCACAATTTAAAACCAAGCCTTTTTATTAATACTGCAAAACAAAGTCAGTTTTTATTACTATTAGTACCTTTAAAATAAGAAATACTCATTTAATAAGCTTATTAAAGCGACTTGCGGTTATTTTAAGACTAAGAAAAGAGTTAATAAGTTTCTTAGCCGGTGGTTTAGTGTGATTTTTTTATTGTTTTAAGAGAAGCCTTACTAAAAAGGGAAGTCGCTATTAACTTAGTTAAAAAACTTTGGAAAAAAGCTACAAAGCATTCAATTAGGCCTAAAGAATAACAACATGCGAAATAATAAAACGCTTCGTAATAAGCTTATACAAAGAGTATTAAAAAACTTACTTTTTAAGATGACTTTATTTAGGGCACCTTTTACTTTCCTTACGTTAATAAACAGTCTTTAAGTTGCTATTTGTTGGTCCACAGGCCCCTGCAAGAACGTACTTTCTCTAGGACCAAGGATTGGGCTGGGACTAGGAGGTCATATCTCTGCCAGGCTGGTATCGGTGAGGGTTCGTACTAGGTTCGGTGGTTTTCCAAGCCCCTATATATACTAGCTATCCTCACGCTCTCTTTAATAGGACACAGATTTTACAACCTATACTTTGAACTTTGTTATCATACTTGCATTGGAATATATTCACACATGCGGCGTGGTACATGAACCGGTACTGCACCGACACTATTAGTATTGAAACTACTTATGAGTTGGGATCGCGAAGGCACACCAAATCTAATTCAAATCGCTACTAGTTTTATGCCACTAAAGAAGCAGCATACTACTTTAATCGCAAGATGAAATTTTTAAATAAAAATAAGCATGAGAACAAATTCCAGCTTAGGCTAAGCTACATAGGCTATATCATTTGCGAGAAGATTAATTGCCATAGTAGTCGTTACTCTAAGAAGAAACAAATAGTATCCAAGGCTAAGTACTTTGTGGCGCGCAAAGCCAAAGAAATAAAAGCCACAAATAAAACCTTTAAGAGCTACTTAGCTTATGCTAAAGAAGTTAACTCCAACTTGGACTAAAACCGGACCACATTTGAGCACCATTTGAAAAGTTACGAAGATACGAATTTAAACACTTTAATAAATGTCAAGGGCTTATTAGAGAATTTTAATAATAATAAAAGCAAGAGAATTGCGAACTTCACGATTGTATTTACAGCAAGTAATGCGCGGTACAATGCGCAAGAAGTTATAAGGCAACTTAAGGAGAGAAAAACTACACATATCCTAAAAAGCAAAATTAAAAAGCTTGCTTTTAGCAGCGCCTACACCACGCAATAAATAAACTAATTTTTCCAAGGCCTACTAATTAACACAAGAGCATTAAATAAAAACACTAGAGGACTTAACTAATTGCAAGTACTACAATGAATTCAGGATGTTAAGTTTAACACTAGCTAAGCGGGCCAAAGCCAAATTACATTCGAAGCCGGTTCGCGATCATCTCTAAAAGTCGCCATAGTTAATACCCCAGTTGGAGAAATGAACTTTCAAATTGTAAACGCAAATATCTCATTTTTAGTTTGCTTATAATAATTAAATGCATTAAATGCTTATTATAACAACCTACGCAATGTTTTAATTTAAGGCAATAAAAAGCACTTAATTATGTAACAGCATAAGTATTCATAGCTTCTTTTGAATTAATATTATTAATTACTAAATACTTTTATAAGAACAATAAATGCATACTACTTAATTAAATCAAAAATACGTTGGCTTCATAAGCGTTTTGAATACCCTTTGGTGAGACGTTTACAATATTTACTAAATTAAGCTGGCTATAAGTATAATTTGGAAATCATGTTAAAAGTCAAGGAGATGTGTAAGCATTGCTAAAAACACATAAACGCTTCGCACAAATTTCGCTTTAAGTTAAAAAACAATGTAAACTTTAATTATACAATTTATATTCATATAGCGATGTTTAGTAAGTGGTATATACTTCACATTGTAAATAAAGCAATTGGTTTTAATACAACGAAACTACTTCAAAAAATGCTTAGTTTGGCGATAGCTTAGGCTACTTTTAACGCATTCAAGTTAGTATGATTAAACACATATTTTGAGCCGCTTAACTTCGTAGTATATAACTATGAAATTAACTTTAATTCAAAAGAATTTCGAAGTACCCTCAAATTTGTGGGCAGTACTCCTAAGCTGGTACTAGTAGAGGCACACTATTTAATTAGTAAAGTGAAGCGCTATCATTAACCACTTCGCTGTGCTTATGAAATTGTTACTAAAGAGCACTTTGAATTAGGTAACGAGAAGAGACTGCAAATGATAATCAAAGCAGTAAACGACATAGCTAGCCCTAATAGGCTAATTCCTACATTGCTTGTATTTAAAGTATACCTTAGGTTAACGAATTTAAACCCCTTAAATGCATTAGTTAAGCAAAAAGCAGTTATAATTAAAAAAGTTATAAAAAAAGTGCGAAAAGTTAATACTACTCGTAAGATTAATAATACGTTAGTCACCTAAAACGGCCTTAAAATTACTTATATTTATAATCTTTGTATTGTGAACTTAGTTTTAGTATATTAAAAAGGCAAAGAGTAAACAAAATCTTACGATTTCTTAAGCATAAAAGGCGAATTATGCTAAATTAATATAAAAAATGAATAAGTACAAATATTCAAATTAATAATAATTCGCCTTTTTAAGATAAACACCTTTAGTATTAAATAACAAAAAGAAAACTTACTAAAGGATATTTATAAGAATTATTTAAAACCCTTAATTAAAAACCTTACCAAAATAGTATTAAATTTACCTTAAATTACTATTAAAATTTCATAAACGAAATATATCTTAAACTTGCTAACTATTAATAATAATTACAATACCAAAGTATTTTTAACTAAGAAGAAAACTAAGAATTAAAAGCTATTAATTAAATTTTGTGCTAAGAAGAAGATCACAACACTAAGACCACCATTTTAGTAGTCTCAAAGAACAAAATACAAAGCACTTATTAAGAGGGGTGTTTTTGTGCTCATTCATAAGAACGACCCTAGAGTAGAAGGCCACCGCATCTTTAAGTTAAGAATGGTAAACAAAGTCAAAGGCAAGGAGACTTCAGCCTTATACGAGAAGTTAAGACTAGTAATTTAATGCTTTAACAACAAAAGAAAGAAGAAAATCTTAACTTAGTTTTTAATGAAACTATTACGTTTAATGAGTGTATTATTACTATGAACGGGAATAACTTTTACATGTCTTAAAAAGAGCAAGAAGCAAGGCTAAAGCTGGTTAACGCAAGAAAGAAGGATTATAAAAAGGACTACAAAGAGCAATGTGCCCGTGGAGCCTATCTTGCTACCATTTATTAGCCAAAAGCAACTTTTAACCTCTTAATCGCAGCGCAGCACCAGGATCCAACGGAAGACGACGTCAAAGCCTTGA
Organism: Cadophora sp. M221; assembly: GCA_017366145.1. NCBI lineage: Eukaryota > Fungi > Ascomycota > Leotiomycetes > Helotiales > Ploettnerulaceae > Cadophora > Cadophora sp. M221. The sequence continues at coordinate 30,109 of JAFJYG010000384.1, forward strand.
ACTTACGTTTGAAATAGCAAATGAACAACATAAATAGGGGTCTTCGCTACATCCTAGTAGACTTGCGCTTTGCAAAGGTCTACGTGTTTATTAACGATTCTTTCGCCAACAATAAAAACCTAAGTTCACAAATAGGTTTTGTATTGGCAATTGGCACCGAGACAAAGGGGGATGCGCAGTTCACTCTGACTGGCAATATCGTACATGCGAACTCCACTAAGTGCAAGAGAGTTACTCGTGCAGTGCTCGCATTAGAGCTGTATGCCATAGTAGCTGGCATAGATATACTTGTCTTCGTGGCTACTACTATTAATATGATAACTAACAAGCTTGGCATAGCACGCCTACCTACCGTCGTTTGCACGGATCCCTGTTTCTCTACGAGTATATCATTAAGCTTGGTACGACGAAAGAGAAACGCTTAATGATCGATATTATGACAATTCGTCAATCATACGAGCGCAGAGAACTGACGGAGATTCAATGGATCAATGGTGCCTGCAACCCTGCTGATGCTATGACAAAAGCTACCCCCAACAAAGCTCTTCAGGAGTTTATTGACACAAATACGCTTATTATTAGGATGGAAGGTTGGGTTCAAAGACTAACCGGAGCCAGTTTGGCCTAGTAACGAAGGGGTTTCTGGGACTTGTATTTTATTTGTTTATTTCCTATTTAGTTCTTTATTTACTTGCTTTTACTGTGTTGGAATATGTCTTTCCAAAAGAAGTTCTGCCTGTGTTGATCCACAGGCCCCTACAAAAACGTACTTTCTTTAGGACCAAGAATTGAGCTAAGACCAAGAGGTTATATTCTTGCCAAACTGGTATCGGTGAGGGTTCGTACTGGGTTCGGTGGCTTTCCAAGCCCCTATATATACTAGCTATCCTTACGCTCTCTTTAATAGGACATAGATTTTACAACCCATACTTTGAACTCTGTCACTATACTTGCATTGGAATATATTCACACATGCGGCGTGGTACATGAACCGGTACTGCACCGACACCTTTACCTTTCAATTGATAAGCCAAATTAAAGGTTATCTCTTTAGCAGAACAATCCTCCAAAGACGCCAATATGTCGTCTACTTTTTCCTTCGTACATTTCATTGGCGATTTTAATGCCAACTCTCCTGCCAACATACCTACGGTGACACCTACAAGAGAGACTGATATGGAAAAGCCATTTCGCGTCTTGGAGAAATAGTTAGCTGAGACTCGTACTAAGGCAAATTGGCACTAAGCCGAATCAGCGCAATTAAGAAAGGCTCTTTATCAACGACAATCATACGAAGTGCTTGCACACAACTTCGCCAGCAGATTTGTGACCTTTCAAACTAACGGCTTTTTTCTTTATTATACTATTGAAGAAACTCTTGCCTCTAAGTCTCTTAAAAACAAAAGCAAAGCATAGCGTGCTTCTACGCTTGATTTTGGTGAAGAATTAAATAATAAAGATAATAATGATAAAAATAATTATCGTAAATACTACACTTTGTTTTATTAAAACTTTTACTATTTCTTCTTTTATCTCTTTATTATGTTAATTACTACTTGCATCGAAAAGATTCCTAATCTTTTGATTAAGCTTACTAATAGCATCAACTACAACCCCCTTCTTTAGCGTGTGCAAGTAGTGCGCTTTTTAAAATACTACAAGTTATACTTTATTAATAATAAACACATAATAAATTAACTTCTTGCATAAACAAATGAAATGGCTTGCATATTCTTAAAACTCTTTTTTGTGAAACTAAAGCTTAATACTAATAAAACGAAAATAAATACTTTTGATTTAATTAAGCAATTAGTTTTATTTCTATTAAATCCTCATGAGAAATAAACCGCTTAAAACAATTACTTTAAGTTAAAGATAAGCCCTAAGAATACCTTTTGAGAGTTTTACCACTAATTCCAAACCCTGGCTCAAAAGGCTAGCATTAGAAATTAGGCTATTCTTAAGATAAACCTGTGACGCGCTGCTGGCTTTGGCACCCTCATGTCCACCGCCCAGCCGCATCCAATTTATATGGCTCCACAGCTAATTTGCGATGCACCGGGATCGACGCCATGAGGCGGGCTTAGCCAAGGTGAGGTCAGCTAAAGCCGCTGCCTCTTTGTATTTAGTTACCTTCTTTCCTTTACCTTCTTAACTCCGTAGTTATTAATTTTAAGTTGATGCTTGGTATCGTCATATATTCCCCTTATGTTGATATGTAAGGCTTCAGCCACACGTGACTATCGTCTTTCTAAGGCAAGCGTCACATTATCAATAACTCTTTCTACACCATCTAGGAAAACAGTAAATATCCCCCGATCTTAATTCTCCTGTAAGTAGCCACGGCCTAGAAGCTCAAATACAGGAAAGGCCTATACCAAGCTCAGCAACAGCTTAATGAATGGCATTAAAACCCCCTCCAAAACCCCCCTCTTCGGCATTAATACGCCAATCCAACAAACCCCTCTTTTCCGGTTCTCTCTCTCCAGCACGACTATACAAGCCAAAGGTAGTCTCTTCAATCGTACCAACTGAAGACGCCGATATATCGTCCTCCTCATCCTCGGTTCCACGGCCTCCAACGCCAAGTTGAGACCCTCTCGTTTTCGGACCTAGCTTTAGCAAGGTCCAAAACACACCTACACGCAATTTTATTGCGAATAGCCAAGAGGAGACGGAATTAGTAGCTAAAGAAGAGCTACGTGCAGCGTTGAATATGCTTGCATAGCAATCGGCATAAATGCAACTTATGTAGAACCAAATCAATCGGCTATTTACTTTCTTAACCACTTTAAAACTCTTAGCTAAATTTGTGACCTTTAAAAAAGATAACCCTCATCCCTTAATGGAGGACACTCTTAAGGCTTATAAACGAAATAACAAAGGGAGAACAACTTATGGTATAAGTGCACTTGCCCCCGGTGGCTCGCCAAATGATGATAATAACGATAAGGGAGACTTGAATTGCTTATTATATCGCAATCTCCCCCCTTATTGCCGCTTTTTCTTTTTCTTTGGCTTGTCCTAAATGTCAATTGCCTTGCAAATTAAAAAGATTTCTAACCTTTACAACAAACTCTTTAATAACATTAATTACAACTTACAATTATAAGAAGTTTAAATTCAAAACGCTATGCGTTAGTACAATTAATACTTTTTTAACGATGATTATAAGAAGAACTAGGTATTAGTACAAACAAAGGAAATAGCTTGCACATTCTTAAAGCCATTCTTTCTATTTCTTATGCTTAACAACGATAACAACCTCTAAGATGCGCTTAATTTAATTACACAAGTAGTTACTTTTTTAACTAACTCTTATAAGCAATAAATAGCACGCAACCAATACTCTACATTAAAAATGAAAGCCATAAAAGAAACCTTTTGGGAATTCTACCATTAATTTAAAACTCTTACTAGCCGAGGTAACGTAACTAATAAGTCTATTCTCAAAATAAACTTACAAAATAAGTTCTCATCCCGCCTACGCAAACAACTATTCCATAAGTACAAGAAAGCTAAGACTTTGAAAGAGTATGTAAAAGCAATTCAAGCTAAGAACCAAGAACAGCACGTAAAAAGCACTATTTACACTAGTTGTTTCGATTTCTTTATAACAAGTATAAATACCAACTTTCATCATTAGCAACAAACTAATAGCGAAACAAATTACATACCAACCCTAATTAAAGAGCTAGTAGTTATTTCTGTGTCTTAATAGCATTCAATTAGTATAATACTAACTCAACACTCTTCTGCACAAGCCAATACAACTCGTACCTAAACACCAACAAATGCCCCCCGGCATTTTTCTCAGCAACCTCAGAATCGTGGCTATACCCCTCGCTTAAGCGAAATGGAAATAAACGACGACAAAGGCTTTATATCTAATAGCTAAGCTACAAATAACAACGACAACTTGCCAATGAAGGACCCTACTTCACGAGCAAAAGACTTAGCCTAAGCAAAGGCTCCTTCCTAAGCATAGTACAAAATATGCGACATCTTAACCTTACAAAGCTTCTTAGCAAACTAGCACTCACCACCCGCATCGCTCTCTCTAAGAATAGCCTTACATACAAATTGCTTGCACTTTTTGATTCTAAAGCCAATAGTTATTATTTTATTAACCACTCTCTTTTGAAATCTCTTTTTTTCTTCTTAAAACCTTTAATTCACTCATTGCCTTTACTTGTCTTTATCAAAGGATTTAATAGTAAAGCTAGCCAAACTATTAGCTACTACACCACATTGAATTTAATAGTTAATAAGCGTTTGCAATTATTTACTTTTTTTTTAATTACTCACTTGGGAAATCATAAAGTAATTATTAGGAGGTCATGGCTAGAGCATCACAAAGTGCTCTTGAATGCCGCTAAATAACAACTCATTTAGCCTCCAAACTACCCTCCAACAACTAGCTATAGTAAGTTAATTAAAATCCAAGACCTACGCCTACATAAGATTTACCAACGTTACCAGCGCAATACCAAGCGTAGAAACGCCAAATTGCGTGAATTTTAAAGCCGCCATAATCCCCAACTTCTAGAGTCAACCTCAATGGCCAACCCTTTACTCTTAGACTTTACACTAAGTATAAATACCTTAAATTTTTATTCCTCGTTTTAAGCAATAACCACGAAGAATACATTAGCATGTGTTACAAAGAATAACATTGCTCAACCTCACTGCGACGTTGCAAGCTTAAAACAATGTTTCGAAATACATAACAACTTCTTATTCTTTCTCTTAATAACCTCAAAACCATGCGTTCTAGCTAACAAGCATTGCCCCTAATCAACTATTAATACTAGCACTGCTGTCAAACCTACTTCCATTGTTAACCCTTTGCCTACTATGAACCCGCCCCAATTTGCTTCCTTTATGCGCAAAACGCATGCTAAGAACTATGCCAATTCACTTCAAAGCATGCAAATGCAACTTTCTCTTGCACACAAGTTGACTACAAACAATTCCCTCCCTTTTAAAGTATGCTCTTTAGCAATACGAAAGGCTTCTCATAAGAAAGCTTCTTAACGTTTTACTATTAATATTTTTTTAATTAGCGCCGCAACATTTCATATATTAAGTAAACGAAAGTCTAAAAATAAGATATTCATAGTAACACTTCAAAAGATTAATGCTCTAATTAATTAAAAAAATCAAGAGCAAAAGAAAGTCGCTATCATTACAGCTTTAACTATCAAACTTACTCATCATTAATAATTAGCCGCGCAATTTGCACTTTTCATTCAAGAGCTAAACGCTAAACTAATAATTCCCCCAAAATACACTAATTACAACCACGTATTCTCCAAGGCAAAAAGTGATATTCTTCCCCCTCACCGCTCATACAATCATAAGATTAAGCTAAAAAAAGAGGGCAAAAAAGCACTTAAGTATTCGCCGCTATATAAAATATTCGCGGTAAAACTTGAGGCTATTAAGTAATACATTACTAATAACCTTAACAAAGAATTCATTAAGCTTTTACAAGCACTATATGCTGCTCCCATTTTCTTTATTAAGAAGCCTAACGGCTTATTATGGCTGTGTATCAATTTCCAAGTATTAAATACTCTTACTCGCAAAGACTAATACCCCTTACCTTTAATTAATAAAACGCTAGCTTGCATAGCTAATACTTGTATTTTTACCAAACTAAACATTTGTTAAGCTTTTCACTAAATTCAAATGAACTCAGCATCAAAAGAGTACACAACCTTTCGTACAAAATATGGCGCATATAAGTGCAAAGTTCTTTTATTTGAGTTAACTAATAGCCTCGCAACCTATTAGCGCTACATAAATAATATTCTCTTTAATTACCTTAATAACTTTTATACAATGTACTTAAATAATATTCTCATATACTCTAAAGATCTCTTGCAACACTAACTTTATATTAAAAAGATACTTTAATGCTTTAACAACGCTAGGTTGCAAGCTAACCTAAAGAAGTGTAAGTTTAAAGTTATAAGTACTAAGTACTTGGGATTCATCATCTTAACTTTTAGATTAAAAGTCGACCTAGAGAAAATCACTATAATTAGCCAATGAAACTACCTCAGCTTAATCAAAGGCGTGCAATTGTTCTTAGGATTTTGCAATTTTTATTAAAGGTTTATTCGCAACTACGGTATTATAGCAAAACCTCTTATTCAGCTCACTAAGAACAACGTTTTCTTCCGCTTTATTGCAAAGTGCGCAAATGCCTTTGATTTTCTAAAACATACTCTCACGTTTGCACTTTTCTTACGGCACTACCAACAAAACTTGCCTTGCCTCCTAAAAACGAATACTAGTAATGGTGTTATTGCAAGAGTTCTTTTATAATAGTATGCAAAGAACTAGCTTCTTATTGCTTTCTTTTCAAAAACTATGCTTCTCGCTAAGCTCAACTACGCTATTTACAACAAAAAAATGCTAGCAATTATTAGATCCTTTAGGCACTAAAAAGCAAAGCTCACAAGGGCCCCTTACTAAATTTATATTATTACAAATTACAAGGCTTTAAAATACTTTATAACTTCTAAGCAGCTAAATACAAGGCAAGCCCAATGGGCTGAACTCTTAGCAAACTACAATTTCATAATTACCTATAAACCAGGCGTTTATAACTCTTTGGCTGATGCCCTCTCGCGCAAGCCAAATGAATTAAACCTGCAAAACTTAGCAAAGAAGACACAGTGCTTACAGCAACTTCTTAGCCAAGGACAAGTTGACCCTGACTTGCTATTGCAAGAAATCCAAGAGCTAAATAACTCTAATGCTTTAGTGGCTAGCTTAGACGCTAATGCCTTGCTCCCTGCCTTCTCCATTGTACAGTATATATTGGAAGCAAACCGTACGGCTTAATCCTTACAAGCTCTGCGCAAGCAAGCTCTGTTTGATAAGCCAAGGAAACTTCGTATGAAAGCCAATTTATTATTGTACAATAACCGCCTTTTGATTTTGAATATTAATTACCTTTGCACCCTTATAATTAAAGAGGTTCATAATTGAGCAATAACCGCACATCTTAGTGCTAAGAAGACGATTTAATTGCTCTCTTCTTAATACTAGTAGCACGGGACAACATCAATAGTTTAGTAATACTATTGCAATTATTATATATACCAACGAATTCAAGTGCCTTAAGATAAGAAGCTTAAATTTCTCTATTCTCTCCCCGTTTCGTCTCGCCCATAAAAGCATATTACAATAAACTACTACACGTTCAATAAAAACAAGCATAAATTTAACAACGTCCTTGTCTTTATTAATCGCTTTAGCAAGTAAGTAGTTAGCATCCCTTGTTAAAAAACCACTAATGCCCAAAAGCTAATTACTATGTATATGTACCATATATATCGTTACTTTGGCGCTTCTCTTACCATTACTTTTAATAAAAAACCTTAATTTATCTTTAGGTTTTGGAACGCTCTTTGCAAAGTCCTTGGAATCAAAAGATAGCTTTTTACTACCAATCATCCTCAAACAAACGGCCAAACTAAAGTTTACAATTAATACTTGCAAAAACGACTTAAACCCTTTGTTGCATACTATTAAAACGATTGGTTAAAGTATCTCCCTACCATAAATTACGCTTAGCTCTCTCTCTCACACAATTCTTTAAGAGAACTCACTTCTTTTAAAGTAGTCCATGGTTACGCCTCACGCACAAATTAAAATTGGAAAATCAACTTGCCAAACTTAGCAACACCTACTAATAAGTTAAATACACAACAAGTCATAAACTACGCCCAACGCCACAAAAAAGCATAAGATATAACTTAGTTAAGACTTACTAAGGCCCAAGCAAAAATAGCTTGATTTTATAACGCTTCTCGCCGCAATATTAACTTTAACGTGAACAACTTAGTTTAACTAAATATGCGCTACTTTAAGATACTTCGTTCATTTAAGAAATTAAATATATCAACTAATAAACCTTTTAAAGTACTTAAGAAGATTGGTAGCTTATATCGCTTAAAACTACTAGCTAGCATAAAGGTTTATAATGTCTTTCCAGCTAACAAGCTGCGAAAGGACCCAAACGACCCTTTGCCAGGCCAAGTGCAAAACACTCCTCCACCGATTAATATTACAAGCAACAACAAATAAAACCTAAAAAAAGTGCTCGCTTACCGCAAGCAAGGCAAAACGCTTTCTTACTATGTTACCTAGTCTAACCATAACGTTAATTTAAAATAGTATAATGCCTTTAATTTGAAATATACTCCGCATAAAGTTAAGGACTTTCATTTTAACCACCAAAAGCAAGCAAGACCCCCTGCAAAGCTACCTCAATGAATTAAGGCATGGGAAGATGGCGTAAACGACTACAAGAACCTCAACGACAACAGGGAAATGAACCAACGCTCGAGGGCGAGCTTTTTCAGGAGGGGGGGGTAGTGTGACGCGCTGCTGGCTTTGGCACCCTCATGTCCACCGCCCAGCCGCATCCAATTTATATGGCTCCACAGCTAATCTGCGATGCACCAGGATCGACGCCATAAGGCGGGCTTAGCCAAGGTGAGGTTAGCTAAAGCCGCTGCCTCTTTATATTTAATTACCTTCTTTCCTTTACCTTCTTAACTTTGTAGTTATTAATTCTAAGTTGATGCTTAGTATCATCATATATTCCTCTTGTGTTAATATGTGAGGCTTCAGCCACACGTGACTATCGTCTTTCTAGGGCAAGCGTCACAAAACCTAAAAAACAAGCTATAATCACGCTTACGCAAAACGCTATTTATTAAATTCGACAAATTAAGAACTCTAGGTGAGTATGTAGCTGCTATTCAAACTGAAGATTAGAAACAAATCATAAAGCGTACTCATTACACTAACTAATTCAAGTCTTTAAAAGCAAAGTTAAACTTCTCCTCTTAATACCAAGCTAAAAATTCACTTCGAAAAAGAAACATCTCTACATATGCGTTTGCACTTACAAACTAGTCTAATTTAATATTGTCAACTTATAATAAAACTTAAAAAAAATTAACGCAATCTTTAAGTCCTTAATATTTTGCACAAGCCAATACACTTCGTGCTCAAATACTAACAAATACCTCTTGGTATTACTTCTCCTAATCCCCTAATCGTAGTTGCATACCTTGCATCAGCGAAATAAAAGCCAACTACAACGATGATTCCAAATTTGACGGCGATATCGCAGATAATAATGAATACGCTAACTTGCAGGTGAAGAAACCTACCCCCCGTGTTTGTAGAACTAAAACACATTTTCGCCGACGTAGTACTTGACATATACCTCAACGGCATCGATGACTTCTCCACCAGGACCATCAATGGAAAAGTGTATGACCTTGGCGTATTCGGAAGATTTGTACCGCCCTAGCTTGCGGCATTCAATTGGGACGTCCTCAGTATTATAGTGGAACTCGATGCCCCGCAGTGTACCTAAGCAGGTGACAGAAATCCCAGTCAAATAGCGGAGATATATACCTCCGGGTCCTCCAAACATAGTCCAGCATAGCGGCTGATACCTGGCCGTAGAAGAGTCTCGTGCTACGAAACAATTATCGTTCAGGTACAAACCAATCCCGGGATTTTCAGGGGACCAAAATGCGGAATCTCGAAGTGATTTGCCCTTTTCGATCGCCTTCTCGATAGTAAGTGGGACGCACTCTGCAACCACCAAGCTAACCATCTTACATCCCTATAAGGTTGTATCAGCGGCGCTCAGAGCAACATGAAGAGGAACCAAGGAGAAAATAAGCTATGGTCTGCTTACGTCGAGCCCAGCTTTGATGGCTGTTATAGGGCCAGAAACCGCGAGACGCCTCGTTTTTGGAGCCCCATGCGGACATCCAAACCATTGTGACGTCTGCTTATCGTCGGCAATGCATTGGATACTTTGTATGCCTCTTGATCCTACGGCCAAGATGAACCCCGCTAGGAATGTAATATTCAGAAAGAGCTCTCTCCCTTCTGTCCTATATCCCAATTGTATGACTTCTCCTTGGCTAGGGATAAGCCTCATTCCAGTAATGTATTCAGCATCTCCAAGCTGAACGACAGAGAATGCAATCTGAGAAAGCAAACCAGGAATGGATGTCTGTTGCTCGTAAAATAAACGGCAGCCTTCGTTAAAGCCGCGATACGGCCCGGTGCGTTCCTCGGGCCGCAAGTCGCCCGTTGCCTCTAGCCACCTTAAACTGGCTGGATTAGAACTAGGAGAAGGGAGTACAGGTAGTTCGATCCATCGCAATCGTAGTATTCCGGGGACGCGTTGGATCAATTTCCAGACTCTTTCTCGATTTTGCATCCCTCGAGTGCGGTGACCCTTATTCGCAAGACGATACAGCCATCTCCAGTCATGTGCACGGCCCCACTCCTGTGATTCGAAAAGCCAAGAACGGTCAGCGTTGGCCCTAAATCTGGAGGCCCAAAATTGTTGGCTGTAGAAGATGGACAGAAACGATCTCGAAGCTTGACGGATGTTCAGAGCATCCACTGTTGGCAGGTTAGATGCAATAACAATACGAATCTCCTCAGGAAGCGCAGCAAAACAATCAGACACTGTTGTTATCGGTCCAGAGGAACTTATAGCCGGCGGAGCTTGGGAATCTTCATAGGGGAGTTGCTGGATTTCCGGGACATGGTAGGGATCATTCCTTGCACCCAGGAACAGCGCCCAGTCTCCGTCTCGGTCCACGAAGCGGTCCTCCCAAGGAAAGCGGTCCTGGTTATCCACAAGGACTAACCCCTCGAAATCGTGGCCCCAGCTGAGGCCAGTCCCTTCCGAAGGAAAAAGGAACGACCTGCAAACTTCAAAGAGAGCCTTACAGGGGATTGGCTCAGGGGAATGGGCCTTCTCCAGGAGTGACCAGCAAGCTTCATGAAAGGGAAAGCCGTATCGATCGTTAACTGGGTGCTGTCGAATCACTCCAATCTGGTCAAGAGTTGGGGAGTTGTATCCCGCGTCGTCCATCGAGCGGTGAAGTTTAAGGGAGCTATCCAATCGCCGCCGTCGGGGTCATCGTAAAGGCCAACTCCTGTGACCGCGGTGCAGTCTCGACTGGAGTAGACTATTGATTCAAATTAGCATTTCCACGGCAGATCGATAGCCACGAACACTCACGAATACGAAATTGTTTCAACCAAGACGCTGGGTCCTCATAGTCACAGATTACGTATCCGCAAAGAACGCAGGAGAAGATACGAGGGCTCATGTTCAGGAGATTGATGAAAATTGTAAAGGCAGGATTGACAAAGATATGCAGTTATCATAATCCTTGAGAACTCGCGAAATATAAGGCTTTGTTCGGTTTGGTTAGTCAGCGCGGAACGTCAACCACAAAGAATAATCGATCCCATGAGTCAGCCTTGCCGTAAGGTCGGTCGAGGCTGAGACTCAGGTACGCTAACCACAACTACCCTCAGCACCTCTTCTCAAAAAATAAAAATAAAAAACCACAACAACGACCCTCGAGCTGTCCCCTGCAATCGTACCCTCCTCCTCTTCGCAATCCAGCAAGGGAGGGGAGGGACTTGAAGAACGCACCGTTAGCAAGATTGGTGTTCATCCTGGCAAATTAATTTCTGCGTCCTGGTATGCTAGCCAAAGGAAGAAGACCTCCAAGTTGGAAATCATAATTGAGAATTAAATGATTAGCTTAAAGTAACTATTACGCAACTAGGTATTGTGCTGTTGTTGAACGGTGATAAAAGTTCAATTGAAGTAACATCCTGGCTATAGATCACTGCCATTGAGTCATTACATCATACCCGACATCGGTGTCCTCAAGTCCAATTCAAGGAGATCTGCGTCACATGCCACAAGCTCAAAAATAAAATTGAGCTTTAAACCCCCGAATCTCTTCAATAATAAAACAAAAAAGTCCTTTGCCTTGCATTAGTAAATAAATGCTCCAGTTAAAAAAAACACACCCCTACTTGGAGGCTTTCGGTCGAGGAGGAAGCAAAAGCAAAGATCTCAGATTCGGAGGTATTGAACCACACCCGATTTGAACGGATAACCTTTCGATCTGGAATCGAACGCGCTGCCGTTGCGCCAGCGGTCCTTCGACTGAGAATCTAGCCTGTTGTAGAAGCAGACGGCGGAACACGTTCTTATCCGTGTCCATATATACGTTAAAAATTCAAAAAATTAGCCGAGGAGGAAACCTACCTTAGCGCGTTTAGCTAGGCAGTTTCTGGCACAGAGAGGGTTTAAGCGAAGATCCACCAGAAAACACATCACACCTCCAAAGCCTCATGAAATAAATAGCCTTGATAAAAGGAAAAGTTGTTTCCAAACACTCTCCGAAGTCTCTTGTCGTTTATTGTCCCAGAGCGATAAGAGGATTTATCCAATATGTGATTCCCAAGAAGGACAAGGCTGAGTGACAACCCCACCTTGGCGATACGCCCACGATCCCTTCACCGAAGCGGCCAAGAGGCTGAGACCCTAAAATGAACACACCCTCAGTTGTAACCCGTGTTTACCCACAGCCTCATGGTGCCAGCACCTCATTCAACTTACTGCCATGTGTTGCCCTCCCTTCCACACAAATCTCATTCCTCTTCGCCCCGCCTTGCCTCGCTCATCGAGGCAATGTTATAAAATTGATTTTCGGTGAAGGCGGTTTTCAGATATGCGGCTGCAGAACAAGTACAGTACTTAATCTCCTTTCATACCGATTCTTTATTCAAAATTACCCAGGCGAAACCAACACATTCAAGACCAACAACACAACAAAGAAACACAGTCATCACCAACCCAATCATCTTCATCTATCCCCAGTGGAATCACACCTGATGGCCGTCGTCACTTCGTCGATTTCTAGGTCCGCTACCTCAAGAGCAGCTCGCCGGACCACTGATCACTTTCACACTACCCTACAAAACCCAGTTTCGAAATCCACGCACAATCGTCAAAACCAGTCGAAACGTCGGTCTAGATCTACACTTTCGAGCATGTCACATCTAGATCAGAGGAATTCCGATGCTATGGCCAATGTCTTGGCCGCTCTCGAAATACTGGATACATCAATCACCGGGACTTGCTCTATAACCGACGATAAGTCAGCTTACCTCACTTCGCCGACTTTGATCAAGCGGTGGCAAGTCGAGTTGAATGCTCAGTTGAGTATGTTTCTCGAGGGGAAATGTACGTCGGAAGCGTTCGAGAGTCGGCTGCAGCTTATTTTGGTCGATGTCGAGAAATTGGAGAGAATGAGGGATTTGATACCGCGCGAGGCGTCAGATGGAAAGGCCTGGGAAGTGGTGAATGGGAGGTGTAGGGAGATTGAAGTGCTCTTCGAGGGGTTGGAGAAGAGACTAAGTATGTAGTTAAATGGATGTTTGATGAAATGAGTAGTGTGAGGCAGATATTTGTTGAATGCAACATGAACTTGGGCTTGATGCTAGCATACACTTGAAGACATGTGCCACCAAGGGAAGGAATATTAGGAACACCAAGAATTTAAGCACAGAAATCACGATAGCCCGCCTGCAAAAACCCAATATCGATACGTAAATTCCAAAAATATCTCCACCAGTGCTTCCTTCAACGAATTTTAAACTCTTGATAGTCGTGATAAGGAAATTCCGGCGGGCTCTCCCCCAAGGTCAGGGCCTCTCCGTCCATCATCTCATGTATGTACGACTCCCCGATGAAATAGTAATAGCAATCGTCCTCGGACCTCATTTCTCTGAGTATTACTGGAACGCTGCATCCAAACAATATGCATATCAAATCGCCTTCCTGTGCATTGGTAGGTGCAAGCCCAAAAAGCTTCTCCTCCTCGTTGTCGTCTTCGGTGCCTTTCGAAAGCAGGAATTTTCGATTCCAAACCACTTGTTGTACACGTTTCAGGAATGTGACCATGGTTGAAGCTGTGCTGGTATTTTCTATCATGGCACCTGTGCTGAGGTCACCGTTCTGGGTGACTTGGGCCAAACATTCTAGACATGCGCGATGATACCAGCTGGGGGCATTCATGTCGTTGGGGCCTCTGTCCGCAACAAGTGTTCGCCATAGTCTGTCGGGAACCTTCTTCAAGTCATCGTCGTCGTCATTCCAGCCTCCCATTTCCAAAACCTCTTGCAGAATCATGCCCTGTGCTGCCCGTGGAGATAGCTTCCCGATTGTATCCAGACGCAGTCCCTTTGCGAACAGAACAGCTGTAGGGCATTTGGCAATCTCTAATGCACTTGGTATTTGGTCGGGAGTATTAACTACCGCAGTACTGTTTTCTGATTTGCCCTCTTCTGCCATTGCCGAACCCTGACTGTTGGTCTCTGCATCTCTAGTACCGTGGCTTGACAATACAAAGGTTTCATCCTTCCCAGTGTCTGGTGAAACAGGCGTGCTATTCACCTGTCTTTCAATCTTGATGTATGGCTTCAGATTTCCAGAGGCATTGTAATTTTTCCGATGCTGTCGGCTGGGTATTCCAACGAGGCTATCTCCATTCGACCTCCCTTGGAGAGCCGCTTCTGGCGCTCCAAAAGCAGACCCAGCGATCGAAGAAACCCAGGTTGGCATTACCAAATCGGCATTGAGGGTTAACAAAGGCTGCTTCTGATATTTGGGGACAGGAGCCCAGTGCCGACAGATGATGTCTAGAGATTCCGACTTCTCGACACAATAGTCGATAAAATCGGAACACAACTCTGCGAGACTTTTGTCATAGTTGGGTACAATACGAGAATCTCCCAGCTGTGCGACCTGTCCGGATGTTGGGGAAGTTACTGTCCTCGCAGCAGTAGTGGCGTTGGAGTAGGGAGTGTCGTTTGCGATTGAGAGCACAGCGTATACTGTATCGAGAGGGTTGGTTGCTTCGAAAGCCAAGAGTGTTGAAACAAGAATCTCTAGGCTCAACAGTCTTTCTTGTATGCTGCCGTCTTTTGACTTTCGAAAAAGATTGTTTGTCGCCTCAGCAAGCGTATTCGCACCCAGCGCTCTCATATCGCCGATGGGGTCTGGATCAGTAGGATTGTGGTTTTTGAGAAGTCTGTTGATTTGGTCGTGCTTCGTAACGAACAGTGCTACGGCGTCGGCGAAATCTGACCATTGCATGACTTGCTGACCATAGTGTACGGTAGCTTGTTTTGCAAGAGCGAGCTCCTGAACGACCCAACGGCGAGAAAACCATCTATTTCTCATCAACTCGACAAATGCAAGCCATCGTCCAGCAACACTCGGGTCGATTATCAACGTGTCGAGACGCTTAAGACTCAACATGTCACCAATGAATTCGAACGTCTGCTTTGTGCCGTCGGGATTCACTTCGCTTGTCTCTGGGTCCATCTCGCCGACACCAAGCCAAATGCAAATGTTGGATGCTTCGCTGTATATCTCGTTCATCCTAGAGACTTGGGCTGCCTTTTCCACATCGTCCTCTTGGTTAATGCACAGTGCATCGACCCATAAATTCACCGGCTTCTTCGAAGAGCGTAATTCCACGAGCGCTGCGTGTAGATTTGGTCGAATCCAGAATGTTTTCTGTGTGATATTGAGTATCGAAGGTTGAGCACTTGTAGGCCTGTAAACCGTGATAGTGATGGGGACGTTGTCATCATCTTGTCCCCAGTAATAGGATAGAGCTTCGTATCTGAGGGTTCTTGTGCCTGGTGCGGCTTGGGTTGACGGTAAGGCACTTGGGACTAATGTGCATCTCACAGGATCAGCTTTTGGCCTTCCTTGAGCCACATCGGCACGAAGTCCAGGTTCGAGAGTCAAAACGCGAATGTCCTCATCTGCCCCGAGCGGCTGGAACTGGTACCGCACAGCAACTTTCTTTATCATTTTCCGAAGAGCCTCCTTCGGATTCGACACTGGAGTCCCATCTTGGAATTTGCGCTTCTTCCTGAGTGGCCGAATATGTTTCGCACGACTTTCCGGCTTGTCATCATCTTCTGGAGAGCGCTTCATAATTTCGCTTCACGAATTGACGCGGATTGATAGTTATCGACTCTGAATGATGTATTAGAAATGTAAGTGCACACACAAAGTAGCTCGGCAGATAGACACATTCAAAAGAGCCAGACCTGGTCTCAGGAACGTCACCTGTGGAAAGTGCATCTTCAGAAGCGGACCATTGAGCAGCCTTGACCTACCGCCAGCCTTATCGTTGCATCAGCCACCGACGATCGATGCTCATAAAATTGCCTTTCGCAGCAAGGCTCTCATACCCTTATTAAGATGCACCCTGAAAGAGCAAGCAATTTGCGCAATCGAGCCAATGAACTGTTGCAGCCTCTTGACTCTTCATTAATCTTCGTCACAACTCGGCCACCCATACCCCAATGCAGAAGTAGAGCCTCAACGGCACCCACACCTTTCACATCATGGCGCAATATCGTTTCAACTTTCAGCCTTCAGCATTCAGCTACACGGCGAAAATGCACAGCCTAGTCCACATAGATATTATGGAAACTTGACCATGAATAGGCGTTTCGAGGTAGAATTTCGCAGCAATGAGCAAAGAAGTGGGAAGTAGAACACCGTTCATCAATATCAGTGGCTTACTTCAGCTACATGGGTACAAGAGACAAATTCAAAGATATCGCAGATGAAAGAGCGAATTTCAGGGTGCATACTAACTGGGGAGATCTGGCTTGTGTAACGATGAAAAAGTCAATCTGGGAAGGATGTGGCTAAAGGGACCGGGGCAAATGCAACACTGATAGTCTCCATACTTTTGGTTCTGATCAAATGCTCAAAGACGCCAGTAAAGATTGGATGAAACAGGAATCTAGCGAAACAAGTAAATATAGAAAGGAAAATGACTATAAGGAAAAGAAAAGATTCCGGGCAGTACAAAGTCCGCCTCCTTGTGGATGTCAACTTTGAAGGCCATGGAGTTTTCGAAGCTGCAAAGTACTCGGAAATGCACTGCTCGATGTCATCTGAATGGAGAAGTACTTTAAACCTCTCACTGCGTAGGTTCGACCAAGATTCGGTTCGTGGGCTGGGCTTTAATATGCCGTGGTAGAGATAATGTTTGGAGATGAATCGAAAACGGATTGGAAGGAGAATCCGGCAGCCTGCAAGCACCAACTCCGCACGTCCAGCCTCGTCGCCTCGTCTAGCAAAGAAAACATCATCAATCCTCAATTCTCTAC
>JAFJYG010000385.1:0-47072 GCA_017366145.1 Cadophora sp. M221
CCCCCCCCCCCCCCCCCCCCCTCCCGGTCCAATTTCACATACACCAGCCTAATGTGCCATACCGGGAAGTGCTTTGAGCCCTATCAAGAGTCAGTACTATATCTCACCAACAACAAAAACTTATGTCAAAAACTTACATCCTTCAGTATTCTCACTGACCGTCGTCGGGATCTTACACTTATTCGCCGTAGCCATAGGCTGTTTCGTAATCGATCCACACCCATCATAGAAGCACTCAGACTTATCCATAGCCTTCTGAAGCGAGTCTCCCTTCCAGCCAAACATATAATCGGCGTGGGTCCCACCAGCAGTGCCCTCGAAGCTCCACACGAAAGGGTTAGCAGCGCCTGAGGTCCACAGGCTGTTGAACTTGGTGGTATCCCAGGTGGTCTCGTAGGTGACTTGTGGCATACGCACTGGGTGGGAGGTGGGGCATTTGGGAGCGCTGAGGAAGCCGTCGGATTTAATGGTGTTGAACATGTGAGATTGGTGGTCTGGGCTGTCGAGATTCTTGCCGTCCCAGCATCTAAGGAGAGTTAGTTTGAGTTTTGCGATTTAGGTTGGGGTACTGGGGTGGTGGGGGGACTTACGCTGGGAAGTGGTGGGTTGTGAAGATACCTCCATCACAG
Source organism: Cadophora sp. M221 (assembly GCA_017366145.1). Lineage (NCBI taxonomy): Eukaryota > Fungi > Ascomycota > Leotiomycetes > Helotiales > Ploettnerulaceae > Cadophora > Cadophora sp. M221. Next base: position 630 of record JAFJYG010000385.1, read on the forward strand.
GCCTTGGCGGGGAAATCGGCCATCTCTGCACCTCTTCCTCCACTCTTGGTGAGACATTGGTAACGCAGACCGACCTGTGGCTTGCCAGCTGTAGTTGGGTTTCCAACTGTCATGCGGAATCCCTAAGCGAGGTCAGAATCCAGAACATGATGTCAATATTGAGTGAACTTACAGGCTTGAAAGCAGTGATCTTCTGTTGAGCGAGATTATCCTTCGACAGATCGAACTGGGTGTAGTAAACAGTGAGTCCACCTTGAGCTCCATCAGAGCCTCCTAGAAGAGGCTGGACTGGAAGCACGGGGACCCTGTGATAGGACCCGTTGGTGGGATTCTTGAAGAAGAGGTGAGCTGTCCAATAGTTGGAGAAGTCGTCGGCCATCTGGCAAGTGGTGCAGGTAGCGGCAGCGCTCGCACCAATATCACCACTCATAGTGGCATTGAAGGCATTTCCACCAACGATGTGATGGAGATGGGTGGATGGAAGTTCTCCTGGCTGGACGACAGGGTCGAGGCGTTGAATGGTCAATGTTGAGCATGGGAATCGAAGGCCTGCGTAAGCAGGCGCGACCATCGCGAGGGCAGCGGCGAGGAACTTCATCTTTGAAGTGTGCCTGTTCTCGAATGTTTTCTTCTGTAAATACAGAACTGAGGTCTTGAAGAAGTTGCGATGCCAAGGAGAGAGGCGCGGGGGAAATCCGGTGTGCACTCAGTTCTTATAAGTTTTAGAGGCCCCTGGGACGAGTTGTATTGCCACTAATACCTTCCTCATCTGTCCCAGGAAGAGTTTCGATCTGTTTTGTTGGCTATATATTAAACAACTCCGGTATTGAAAAAGCCGACGATCAAAAGACAAGACCAATGTTCAGATCTGCTCAACAAGCGAATCAAAGCTCATGCGCTTGACCAGGGCTATCATCCGGTAATATGATGTTTTAACTCGACGATTGGATGAAACAACTGCCGTGAGCAGTCGATAAGTTCATCGCTGGATAAACGGCATATTTCCATATTGCTGAGCCTGTCAAGTTTAAGCGAATGTTTTGGTCATTTGCCGAGGCCAGTCACATAAGCAATGGTCGAGCGACTTAAGCATTCCCCCCGCGATATGCAAATCATGCGGGGTAACTTTATTTAAACTCGATTCATTTATATTTGTAACATCAGATGGGTTTGCGGGCCGCTGGGCGCTGGGCGCACGTTTAAACAAGGATACAGAGATACGGACGACGTTTATGCAAGACAATGTGACACAGAAGCAACAGCGAGGTCAAGTCTCGGCATATTGAAAATACTACCAAATAAATTATCTCTGCCTGATTATTGGCGCAATTTTTGCGAAGAACTCGATCAAAAGCGTTGCACAGGTGTGGAATTGCAAGTTTTTCTGGTGTCGTAGCTTGGGTTTTAGAAAAAGGTTCGTCGGCAAAATGTGTTGATTTGGAGGTCTTTTCTAAATGTAACTTCCGACTACGAAGAGAACTTCGTTCCACTCGAAAAGAAGTATAGAAAGCAAGAAAAGGCTTAACGGAATTGAATACAAGAACAACTACGCATTCCAGGAAGAAGAACCAAGAAGTGAGCAACCGAAGGGAACGAAAGGAAAGAAAGGAAACGTCCTCATCTCACAGAAGACAAACCAGCCTCTCCAGTGAAATTAGAAAAGCTCTTTGCTCTCTATCGTACCAATGCGAAGGGGGGATAGAGCAACGACCGGAAAGAATAGAGATGTTCAAGATCCCACTCAAGATCACAGTGATTCTCTTCGGTCACGTGACCCATAAACTCAAGATGTCTTGCCTACTTACCTAGAGGTATGTCGCGTATGACGATCATCACATATCTGGGAGGCTATAATATGAAGAGGCATCCAACTGCTTAAAACGTCCCCTGAGATAGCACTTTATCACGTGCTCTTGGCTACTAAAGGCAACTTCTCCATGAGCATCTCCACCGCCCACACCAAGGTCATCTCCATATCTCTATCAACCTCCCCGTCCTGGGTCAAAATATTCGTCTCCTTAACAATTTCATCCTTCATCTTCCCCTCCACATCCCCACCCTCAAACATCCACTCATGATCCTTGACATAATTCGGCCAAACGATCTTATCCACATACCCAGGGGGATCCTCCCAGAAGCCCTCTAGCGTCACATATCCACTCCTGGCCTCTCGTCTCGCTTTAGCTTTCGCGTAACTGACTCGCAGGAATAGCTTGATGTCCATCTGTGACTGGATTGGCGCTAGGGCTTTGGAGTAGAGCAGGAAGCCATCGAAGATACACAGACGGACCGCAGATTGTGTATCAGTCAGGATCCCATGGCCGGGATTACCGGGCTCGGTCCATGTCTTGACGCGGGCTTTGAGAGAGGCGATGGTGGTGTCTGAGACAGGGCATTTGCCGACTGAGTTCTGGTCTTCTTTTGAATCGAGGGTGGGCTGCGAGCTGGTGAGTATTTCTTCTCTTTGACTTTGGCCTTGATTTTGGGTATATTCTTGTGGTTGCTTTGAGCGGGGGACACCGTGCTCGCTGCGGCGGCTTAGGGTGAGGGAACTGACTGGAAATGTGCCTTCGGAGTGGATGTGCTCCAGGGACTTGACCATGTCTGGTATGGAAAGTGCTTCGACACAGTCCCAGTCTAGGAGACCATTCTTGGTGGGTAATCTGAGAGTAATCAGCCATGCAAAATTCCTTGCAAGGCCCAAAAAGAGGGAAGATGCCATATAAAATGCATGGATCACGTGTTGATGAAAGCTTAGAAAGATGGCCTTGTCCATTTCGGAGGGCTTGAAGGCAGTTCCAAGCAGCAAGAAGAGGTGATGATATTGAATCCTCTGAATATCAGATAAAAAATACAAACAAGGCGACTTACTCTATTTCAGCACGGTAGAAATCATCCTCATGAAGCACGAAGCTATTTGGAAAAATATCTCGCAACAGCCGGGCGAGTGTCGTCTTGCCGCTCGAAGAACATCCGCTCACTCCAACCACCACAGCCTTACGAGGTGCTGCCATCGTCGATAGTCGCCGACTTGCTGTGCCCTTGGACGTCGGGACGTGGTAGGTAGATAAACTGCGAGTTGATAAGGAATTGAGAGTGGAGAAGACTTGGACGGGATGGAGTTAGATCTAGGGACTCGCTTGAATGGCGCGCCCCGCTTCATGAATCATCCCCTGCCTCTGGAGTCAACAGCTTAGAGTTATTGTATCATGGTAAATGGCAATACAATTAATTAGAGCCTTGGACGTTGAGTTGACTATAAGATCAGCGACTGTGAATGGACCCATATGTTGATATGTGGTCTTGAAATCTATCATTTCCAGTTTTGTCTCCACAATGCTTGACTAATCTTATCAACTCCTCCATAGGTATGCAACCTTCCCATTCCTCGCTATGCTCATATGTAAACAAAGTAATTCTTCCCTATGAACAGAAGCACCATTTCCTTCAAGACTCCCATAACTCCCACAACATGATGAATTCAGGATGAAATCTCGCTTTTTTGCACCACGCCTCCGTTTTCTTCCGAAACTTCTCTATCGGACGATAGTATTTATTCCCAGCGATCAGCTCATGACAAAAGCGACTCACGAATTCCACTTCCAACCGGCCACCCTGCTTTGATGCTTCCAGTCGATCCTCCGCTTCGGACATAATATCGTTGATGATGTTCTCCAAATCAGCCCACAAAACCCCACTCTCATCGTACAAGTCTCTCGGAAGCTTCGCTTTGACGGCTGGTTTAGCATGTTCAATGTCGCTCAGCGCCGAGCCAAGCTTGACAACCGTCTTGCCCAATCTTCGCACAGCGTTCATCTGGTAAGAGTTGTCTTTGAACGTGTATGCTGTCCAGTTATATATCCAACTCGTCAGAGATATGCCGTCGAACACGTTTCCATGCAAATATATTGGGACCCGTTGGGGATGCCAAAATGTATGATAGTAGCTTGCTGGGACGCGGTAGTATTGGAGGTCGAACATTGTCGCAGGCGGGGTATAGGGGCTGTGCGTGATGAACGTCGTGGTATTTTCTGGTTTGCTGAAATCCACAGAATTGTACCCCTCAGTCTCGTCAAAAAGAGCTTGGTAGCTCTCTTGGAGCTCCCGATATGAATTGAAATCTCGAGTTTCCCTGAAGAAAATGAACCGCAGGTCTTCTGGCGCCCACTTTGTCGATGGCAGCTTCGACTCGTCGCGGATGGACTCTGTATCCGCAAACCGTACTCTTTTGTGGGGTTTTGTTTGTTGAACTGGACCCGGCGGCGACGAGTCTACAGGATCACCCCCTGCCACTGTTGCTCCTGTATCTGAGCCGTAATCGAAGGTGATGTTCGCTGTGGAAACATTCGGATGCGCGTCAGCAGAAAAGTCTTCGTCAAGCACTTCTTCCACAGACGCAGGTGGCCGAGCTTCAGAACGTACATTACTGGCATCGTCGTCAGAGGCTCCGGGGTCCATCATAACATCGGCGTTCTGCGATACGGACCTCTCTTGAGGGTTAACCGGTTGCTGGGGAATGTCTTCATTCGCCACCAAAATACTCAACTCTTCGAGGGTATCCGAGTGGGAATATCGGACGAATTCTTCGTCGAGAACTTCTTCGATTTGCACTGCGTACGGAGACCTAGCCTTGTGGCTCGGCTCGACAAGGACAGCAGCCAAATTATCATGGGAGTGACGTTCTGGCTCATCGGAAGAATCGACCTGAGCAGTCAATTCCATTCCATTTTCCAGTGTCGACCCACTGTCTAGTGACTCGCTTGAGACAGTGGCAGGTAGTGAATACTCCTGGAACTGGGGTTCAGGAATATGATCTGGAGTGTCGATTGAACTTTCCGACATTGGAGTCATTTGCTTGTCGTTCCCATCACTTATCAACGAATCCAGGCTATCGAGATCATCCACATCCTCTTCGTCCACCAAAACGACAGACAGCGGCGAATTCTGATTCTCTGCCACGAATTCCGAGTCAGACAAGCTCAGCTGCCTTAGAACTTCGATTTCTGCTTCGATCTCGTCGATTGTTGAACCTTTCGAGACTTGTATGCACAGGGTATTGCCAATGGAAGTCGTCTCGAGATTCAGCTCCTCAACACTCTCGAAGTCAAGAGCATCACTAGGGTTCTCAATCACTTCCGCCACCTCACCGACACTTGTTGTTTCCATCAGTGCGATTTCGGGAATATCATTCTCGTCTTGGCCAGCGGTGTCCCCAACGTGTGACGCATCTGATGCATGATTATGCTGGTCACCTCCATCGTGATCGTCAGAAGGCTTATCTACAGGTTGCAAATGATCAGTGAGGGCCTCTGACAGGGTAGTTATCGGCAATTCCGTAGGTACTTCGCTGAGTCCTGTCCTCGAACGAGAAAAGCCGTCCAGCGAATGAAGCAGTACATCGTCACCATCCTGTATGAAATCAACCATCGATAACTCGGAAGTAGGAGTTGATTGCCTAGTCCCTACTCCATCAAAATCTGGACTGTCGTCTGGCTGGTTTAGGGGCTCCTCAAAATCAACTATATCGTCAAAGACGCCTCGATTCCCCAATTCTTCGACGTAGTTCTTAATCAATCTTTTGTGGCGCTGTAGGGTGGAACTTCGATACCCCTCTTTTGCAAGCTCCCGACGTAGCTCTCGCCAGAAGATCTGGTCATCATTCGTATACGAGGTCCACACCGATCCTTCCCCAGATGCAGCAGCCATGTTAGCCGTGACCCAGTGCAGGGCCTTTCGGATTCCACGAAGTTGTTCCCCATGGATGGTTGATCGAGCCTCGACTCTCCCCAGTGTTGCCTCAACCCTCCCTAGTGAATCCAACGAACAGAGGTTTAGACTCATCATGATGGCAGATGTATGGGCGGACAACTTGATTCGAATATCCGCCAAGTTCTTGGTTTGTCCATTTCCAAACTTGATCTTCTGCCACAACTTCTTCCCCCGCCTCTGTTCCCCAGTCAAGCCATTGTATTTGGTCAGGACATTATTCATAGTCTTCAATATCTCATCGCACCCGGCCGCATGTTCTTCGAGTTCTTGTCGCTTGTCATCACTGGCTTTGTTGACGAGGGATTCAGGGTTCGATATCTCCTTTCGCAGACGGTTCAGAACCTTGTAGAGGCTCGATACCTCTCGTGTAAGTTCGTCATGGTCGCCGCAAGCCTTCTTTGCTCCTTGGTAGGTACTCCATGCCAGCTGTGCAAGCAGAACGCAATCGCCCACGGAGGATCCGAAGCTCATGGTCGAGCTCTATCCGCAAGGCTGCGGACTTGGCAGCGGATTCGGCAGCGAATTCGTCGATGTCCGGATCGTGTACGCCCACTGGAGTAAGCTAGAACCGGCGCGTGAACGAAGGGCTGGTCCTCAGTAGGGCCACAATTGTTGCACCGCTACCTGGAAAGTAGAAAGAACAAGAAGAAAACTCGTGGTTACAACATCTCTTCGACATTGTAACATCTGGTGGGAGAAGGTAGAGGCGCACCTCACCGAGTGTGCTCGCCGCCCGCATCGTGGCGGGGTATATTTGACAGAGATTGGATGTCGCCGACGGGAGACAGAGTTGGAGGGTGTGCAGCTTGATGTTGTGATTGGGAGATAATAAGAGAGAAGCACCTGACTTACCGTATCCCCATGGCTGCCCATGGCTGGGTGGGATCATGCATCAATGGTCATGGTGGTGGTGGTGTGGCAGTGGGAGTGGGAGACAAGTGAGGACAGAGATACCTAGGTATTTGGGGGTCAAAAGGAGAGGATTGACGCTAGAGTAGGTTGGGTCTAGCGCGAAATGGCTTGATACTGGAGGACATCATTCGACGAAATTCCCAACGATCCTTCGCTGGACGTTGTTTATTTATTTGGCCATTCAACAGCTTGTCTCTTCAATTCCAACTCTATCTCAAATCACCAAGCTAGGGCCCTGTGAGAACAGATTGTTGGGATCATACTTCGTCTTCAACTCAGCTAACCTGGGGAAGTTCACTCCAAAGATTCTCTGGCCACCTGATCCCATATTATCGTAGTTGCCATACTCTCCTACGCTTGTCTTAGTCGTGGCATCTGTTCCTTCGGCTATCTTCCTCTCCAGCTCTTTTCTGGTCTTTGTTGACATTACCCTCGTCCATTCTCTGCAAATGCTGTCGTTCTCAGGCTTGGTCCATCCGGGGCCGAAGGCAAGATTTCCATAGGCACCACGGTTCGCAAAGGCAGTGGCAGTTTGTGGGACTTCCAGGATCTTCTTGAAAGGCATAAACTCCCACAGGACCATCGTCGCGCCGGCATCTGGGTTCTGGGTTATGAACTCGAGCCAGTCGTCATAGACACCTTCCGCAAACTTCGTCTCGAGAGGTGCGAGGAATGCCGAGCCTTTCATGGTTCTACGTAGCCCGGGGAACATGGGTCCGTTAAGTAGTTCGTTGACTGAGGTATATGGTCTCGCGCCCGTTTCGTCGACAAGTGGGTTCAAGTCGAGGACCTCTTTGAAGTATGTCTTTCCTTCCTCCTCGGTACCATTGTAGAAAACAATGGCCAAGATTAGCTAACAATCGCGGGTTTAGCAAACTTCTTCAAGAGCCTCTGCCATAATCTAGTGTGCTGGAGGGGATTAGTCAAGATTCGCTAATCAACGTACCGGTTGAAAGGCTGGAGGCGGAGCACCAAATCCAAGGAATATGGCAGACTTCCCACCCTCGTCGACAATCGCCTTGTTAGAGAACTTGATCAACGGATCGAGCTGCTCTTTGGGGAATACCAGCATGCCAGCCCACACAGGTCCTGTCTGATCATGGCCTTGGAACACAAACTTGGTGAAAACACCAAATCCGAGTCCAGCTCCCCGAGCAGCCCAAAAGAGGTCTGGATTCTCTGACTCTGAAGCAGTGACAATACTTCCATCGGCGAGGACAACTTCGACCTCGAGAAGATTATCAATCGCCATTCCAAACTCTGGAGTCAGATATCCATATCCCCCACCTAGCGTAAGTCCGCCAACGCCTGTGTGGTTAACCGTTCCGCCCACAGCGGCAAGACCAAACTTTGCAGCTTCTTTGTCAACGTCACTCCACAAAGCACCGCCTCCGACAGTGAGAGTCTTGGCCTTCTCGTTCACAGTCACACTCCGCATCTTAGACAAATCAAGGCAAAGACCTCCATCTGTGGAAGATGCACCACTAGTGGCGTGCCCTCCACCTACTACCGCGAGTTCCAGCCCCTGATCTGAGCTGAAAAGTACTGTCTTGGAGACTTCCTCCGGTGTGGTGGGAAAGACGATGATGCCCTGCGATTGATTATCAACATAAATTCGACTCCAGGAAATCTCAGGGAAACTTACAGCAGGTTTCTCAGCAGCAGCAGACCATCTCTTGATGCTCTCCTCATACTTCTCCGAGTCTCGAGTAACAACATCTGCTTTCTCAGACAGCGTCCCCTTGAACTTCTGCACAGCGGCAATATCTATAGCCATAATTCAATAATTTCCCTTTAATATTTCTTTCCTTTCAAAACACAACAAAAAGTAAATCGAAGACAGTATAATTCTCGAAGTCTTCGAGGAAATCAGCGGCGCAATAGTCCATCTTTATACAAGTATTCCCCCGTTCGCCTGCGTAAAGTCTTACATACGTGATGTTCCACAAGTTCCACAAAGTCGGCGACAAATCACCACCCCGACAACCTGCATAAGTACTCCGTAAGAACCAACACAGTGATTGGAAGACGTCCTCTCACGGCGTGGCACGGCGTGGCACGGCGGAGATGCGGGAATAAAGCTAAGCGCCATCACAATTGATTGACTGCTTACCTCTAAATTTGCCCCTCATTGGACTTCGCTAAGCGAAGCTCACGTCAACTTCGACGTCGAGGAGCCACGGATTGAGGCATACCCGGCGATCTGGACGGGTATGGAATGTGTGGTACGATGGAAGGATTCTTGTGGAGGGAGAATACGAAGATATGTCAGGTTTCGGAATGAACTGCTTGGTATGGTGATGCTGAGTGAGGTGGGTGCGGCGAAATTGAGATTGAGATTAAGAACCAGTCGTGGTGCTGAGCAGTGAGAATGATGAATCCGTTCCAAGGCATGTCTGGACTGTCGACGCGATAGATTTGTCTGAACGACGGTTTATCTCCACGTATTATTTCGCTTGTAACAACGAACTGGAGTTGAAATTGAAGCTCGGGATTGAAAACAACAGAGTGGAACATCACGCAGAATTCCGCACCGACAAGATGATAGTCAAAGGAAATGATTTCATTATGACCCTGTGAGACTAGATACAGGTATTAGTGAAAACAAAAAAGCACCTAGAGGAATGCATCGAAGACGTAAAAGCAGATATATTCGGTCGTTGCCTAGCGGTAGGACAGTGCAGCCTCTTCAGCTCGTAGGTGCGGAGTCCTGGTACGCCAAGAATTATTAGGTGCAATCTAGCTTCTTCAATCGACGATGACTAACATCCACTTTCGCCCGAGGTATTAAAAAGACATTCTTTTCCTTGATTTCATGTCCGTACCGTATGTAGGTAATCAACCTGAATTATAGAAAGATATTCGTCCCACTCTTACGTCTGAATTTGCATCTCACGCATCCTCTTCCGTGAATGCGAAAATATCCCCTGTCTGGTCCCTCCAGGTACCCGGTTGTCTTGAATGAGAATTGTTCCCCTGTGGCTTTTCTTTAGCGCAGACCCAAAAGCCAGCACTAGGATTTTGATTGCGGGGAAGTCTAGGAAGGGGAGGGGCTTGGGAACGAACCTAACTAATTACAATGTACAAGTGCTAAATTGAGACTTCGATAGCTTTTCTAGGAACCATAATACTTGACACTATGATCGACGTGGGGCCATGTTAGTTTTCTCGTGTAGCAGATCCAGGGTTAGTGTCGGGACTCGGGCGAAGTCCAAAGAAATGCAGCTTGTTTATCCCGCAGCAGATCCACGGCTGGACCCCATGTTAGTGGATAGCTCTATTTTCAGTCTACTAAATAAAGGGAGTACAATACGTCCATCGAACGGATGTCGGTAAGATTACTCTGAACCAGCTGAAGAATGTTTGAGTACACCCATATGCCGATGGTGCGAATAAGCCTTTTTGTCTTGACTGATCCTCTGCACCTACCTGAGACTTCGCAAGTAGAGACGCAACTAAGCAAACGCCTTGGTAACAGGTTGGCCACATATATTGCATAGCCGAACTTAAAGGCAGCCACTGTCGCTCCTCTGTTGCTACGAACTAAGAGCGAATCTCAGTATCTGATTCACTGAATTGCCTCCCGTTGTGGCGTCTTTTAAACTTCAACTATGCAATTCGTGTGGCCACCCTCTTTATTTCCAAACATCGGCTAGCTGAGATCTGTATGTTTGAGACAAAGAGTAGCTCGTCTGCCAATTCCCTATGCGATCGAGTCAGTAGCAAGCATATCTGCTCCATCCTTCTAATTTGGAATAAGGCTCTAATACGATTTGCAACAAGATTTAGAAAGGTGAGTCCAGACAGAAAAGTCAATCTTTTGCAATCGACGATGCCCTGGTCTGTGCTGAGCCCGACTGCTCTTAGTTCCACAAAACGCCACTTGATTTTGTATCAACTAGAGGAACTTTCGGGGCGTCTTTCCAGTAGCGAAAAGTATCCCTTCATTCGCAAAGACTTGGACAGCGCTAGGCAAAGGGGGAAAGGAGCTTAGTGAGCCACCGTCTGGAGACTGCCGTGCACTATTTCATGTGCCTTGGCGTATAGCTTTGTAAGAAAGGAAGGCAACTCGAGCATCTACCTCTTTCATACTTACCATGAATCTTACACATATATACCATCGGCGAAAGTAACTCGGATGGAGCTTTTACATACAGTATATATACCCTCCAAAGTATCAAAAGTATTTAAAACGCTACTACAAAAGACCCATAAAAATTCAGATAAATTTTACACTTTCTATTTAATATCACTTTGTATGGAGGGGTAGGGATTATGAGGTACGATTTCATTCAGATGAGGTGCTTTCGGTCTTACAGGCACGGGCAGCTGTCTTAGTGCGCAGACGAAGGAATCCGGGCCCTGTTCTAGCTCACGAGTCAGTTCTCTGCCGACGTTTCACCGATAAAGTTCGATCCGTCATATCAAGACCTATACTCAAGAGAGAAGTTCGCTTGAGATTTGGAGTCGCTTATGATCTCAAGCGACGACCATCTCCAATTCCCCGGGAAATCGCCTCAAATTCTCCCGAAAATCCGACTACTAGTGTGACCACGAATGACGGCTACCTGGTTGTCAGCCCTTTTGCACTACTCAAGCTATTCCTCCAGCCGAATAAAGTTAAGCTTAAACACAAAGGCAGCTTGCATGTGCCAGATGGAAGTGAAGTACAACTGCTGTGCTTCAATCTTCGAATCCCTGTCTTGCACGAAGCATTGAAGTTCCCCATGAAGCAGATAGCACTTACTCCCTTTACCCAGTGGACTAACCATAGGGTTGTCTAGTCCCGAAAAAAAAAGAAGAAGAAGAAGAAAAAAGTTTTATAAACTCTTCAAGTAATATAACCGTGTAGTAGAAAGGACTTATTTGTTGTTGGATATTGCGTTTCAAAGGTAACCGTAGATCTAGCCCGACAGTAGTACAAACCTTCATGGCAGAACAAGACGGTGAGCCTAAACTTTGGGCTTGCGCCTCGGTACTACCTCGGCACCTCATCGATATACCGTTTGTATGTTGCTTGGGTCGTTGCGAAGCTATTGATTCACCAAGCAAGGAATTCGTCTGACAGCCATGCTGGAAAATTATGAATTCTAATAAAGGCAAGTGAATCTACAGCCTTCCAATAGCTCCAGTTCAGACTATTATCCAAACAGTTCTCTCCACCGAAAAGTAAAGGAAGGGCGGTGAAACGATCTAGTAATGTAAGCGTTTGCTGAAATCCAGGAGGTTGCTCCTTCGTATGGTGCGCCCAGAGCAATATCGGAGAACGGCCTCCGGTCAGGATAAGATATCCAAATCTAGCCATGGTGGCCATCTCTATTCAGTCAGATGATGTATAAATATGGCATCCCCTCCCTAAGAAAACACATCTCTTGCCATCTACAACATTCTTCTATCTCTCACCCTACTTCCTTACCCACTCGACCAGATATCTCCAACATGCTCGTCCAGACGATCTTCCATGCCCTTTTGGCTTCCTCTTTCCTTCTACCCACCGCCATGGGAAACCCTCTTCCTACAACATCCGGTACGGAGGTTGTTGATTTCGGCCTCCCGGCTGGAGGTCTCCTCATCGCAGATCTTCCACTCGAAACACTCAACGGGACTGTTGTTACTCCGGCTACCACCGAAGGAAGTGCCTTGAGCAAACGCGACAGTACATTCAAGCCTACCTATTCCGCCACATTCCAATGCCCTCAAGCCGGGGCAGTCTCTCGAACGCAAATCTACGAATACGACGCGTCTGTTGGAAGGATCATCAGCACATCGAACATCCAAAATGCCGAAACAAGGACACTCTATAATCAGGCAGCCACCCAACTCAGAGTCGGTCACGGGTTCTCAATGAATTTTGGCAATACCGTTTGCTGCTACACGCTTCAACACCTTATGCAAATTTCAGATGGCGCTTATCGGCCAACACAGGTTGGGACTGGCGCGTTGGGTGAAAATTGCGTGCATATTGGCACCGATGCCTGCGTTACCTCTTCTTTCCGCCTCTGCCGCGCCACCTCCCAGTCGTTCACATACAGCTTCATAGCCTAGAAAGGATGGTTTTTTTGGTTGAGTCTTTTGGGGGATGTTTGCAGAAGTGGAGATTGTCGTTTGGACAGTGGCTTGGGGGTTTTTGCTTGTCTTCTTTTGCGCGCACTTGACCTCGATGTGTCTTGCCAGACTGTAGTTTGGAGAGTAGCTTGGGGTATTTTTGTGTATTCTTTTGCGAGTGCTTATCCTCGGTATGGTTTTTGCCAGAAATGGTTTTCCCATATCCCCGTGCAAATGCAGAGGTTCAATGTATACATTTCCTGGAAAAATAATTTCTATTGTGTTACTTGTTGGATTATAAAGTGACCAAGCCCGAACTTCGAAGCTCATGTTGTTGTGCTCGCTTAGAAATGTAAAAGGGGGAGGGGCAAATCACGTGGCCTCTCACTTGGTCAACAAACCTAAGATTATTACGAATTTCTACTACTAAGCGCACTAGGAACAGTCCCGAGGAGAGAGTCGTCGCAAAGGCCCCTAAGTATTTGCTGCGGAATGTGGCGAAATAACAGACTTGTGGAGGAGAAGCAATCGCACACATGCACCCCTCAGACGTATTACGTCCCTCCTTCCTAGATAAGCTTTGTGGCACCCATTACTGCACGCCGTTTGCCATGAACAATACCGAATCAGATAACGGTACATGAATTTTGGGTTGCAAAACCTCGGTAACTTGGCAATAAAGCTTGTCTTGTTGTGGTGTTCTCCGATCACACCTTTCTGGATTAGGAAGGTAAGTCGCATAACCATTGCTGACTAGTTCAATGGCGCAAATAGTGGCTCCATTTTGATACTGAGGAGACGAGTCACCATCTGAAGTCCTGCCAATTATCAGGAAAGCTTGTGGAAAAGCTTATCTCTCCCGCTCCCGAGTGAAGATACATCGGCATTTGTGACCAAGGTGACGAAGAGAAGCTGGGGAAGTGCGGACCACCTGCAACTTGGATGCAATGCTCAACTAGGGCACGTAATTACATCTACGTATATAATACTAAATCGGAAGCCTCTCTTTATGCTGTATTAATGCGCAGTGTTGAAGTCTTTTCGAAAGCCGACTGCTGCCATAAATGTAGCAATTATCTCGCTCGGGAAGGCCAAGTCGCGCCGTAATCAACGACTCCATTCATTAAGCTTCCTGACCATGCCGATCCTTGAAAGCAAGCTTCCATGCGCTGCCTCTCCTTCCCTTTTCGATCCAGTGTCCGTTGTCACTGAGAGCTGAGCTGCTATCGCACGATAAAAGATGCAGTACTTTTGCGAACTGGTGATCTCGAGTCCAGCATTCTTGCCGGACAGCACCTGCAGATCTTCAAATTTCGGGGTTAGCTATGGTACACTAGGAGTAGAAACTGCTTCATGCGGCAGGTGTTATTACTTTCGCTGAATTGTCACTGGATGCACATACTACAATGGTTGATGGCGCAAGAGGATCATCTCTCAACAGCTTCCTATTGTGGCAGGTGTCATATCCAACGAATGCTGCAAGATATAAACGCCATATCTGCCAGGTGTCGTAGTCATCTTGACTTTCTCTTCGAAGTTGTGTATAAGTAGAGCAGTTCCTGCGTTCTTCATCCTCCATTCCCCTACAGTTCATCAGCTCGTTTCAGAAACCAACTCCAATCGCTCGACTCGTCTTACATCATGTTGTTCACTACTCCTCTTGCTATTGCTGCCGCTATCTCTGTGGTCTCCGCTTCGCCTATTGAGCGCGAGACCAAGCGATCGGCCGTTCTGCCATTGAGACGTAGTATCAATGTCTCGTCATTCAAGACCATCGTCCAGAAGGGACAGGATCGAATTGGTAAGACAAAATTCACAATTCACATGCAGTATCCAAGTCTTCCCGTAGATGTTTTCCATAATTTAGACGCACAGAATTTAGGCTTTGAGCTCCTTTTTACAATACTAATTTCTCTTGATAGCTGCCATTAACGGAGTGGAGTCCATGGTTGTGAAACGGGTGAGCTCTGGTGTGGTCACAAACGAGGATGTTTCCTACGTTGCTCCAGTCGTGATCGGTGGAAAGACATGGGAACTCATTGTTGACACTGGATGTAAGTTGATGTTCTTCTCGCCAGAGTGCTGTTGCATTTCGCTAACTTGCTTAGCTTCCAACACCTGGTGCGGTGCCCAGACATCCTGTGAGAAGACTTCAACCGGTACTTCTACCGGCCACAAAGTCTCCGTCAGCTACGGAAGTGGCTCTTTCTCTGGCACAGAGTACACTGACACCGTTTCTTTTGGCGGTCTCAGTGTTGCATCCCAGTCAATCGGTGCTGCGACTTCAGCCACTGGTTTCTCCGGTGTTGATGGCATCATTGGCTTCGGTCCCGTCGGGTTGACTGCAGGAACAGTTGCTAGCACGAGTAGTGTTCCCACATTCATGGACAACCTCAAGAGCCAAGGATCCATCACCACCGAAGTCCTCGGTGTTTCTTTCAAGCCAGAATCAGGCAGTGATACTAGTGATGCCAACGGAGAGCTGACTCTCGGAGGTGTCGACACCGCCAAGTACACCGGTACCTTGACCTACTTCCCCAGACTTACCACCGGAACTGCTGCCGCATACTGGGGTATCTCCATTGCCAAGTTCACCTACGGAGCGACCACCCTCGCTTCGTCTGCCTCTGGTATTGTTGACACTGGAACCACCTTGGTCTACATCCCAACCTCTGCATACAACGCCTTCCTCTCTGCCGCCGGGGGAAAGACCGACTCCTCATCTGGTCTCGCTATTTTCACCACAAAGCCCACAGCCAACTTCGGTATCACATTTGGCTCTACCACCTACACCCTTACACCAGCCCAATATTTGGTCCCCACTGCTCAGTACAGCGTATTTGGTCTCACTTCTGGCAAGTACTATGCCTGGATCAACGATGGAGGCAGCTCAGGTGTGAACACCATCATTGGACAGAAGTTCTTGGAGAACTACTATTCCGTCTATGACACCACGAACTCCCGCATTGGTTTCGCTACCGGAGCTTAAACTGTGTTTGTCTAGAGATAGGCGCTGAACTTTTTTGTTCTTGGAGATGCAGTCGTGGTTTCTCTAAAAGTAAATAGCATGTAGCTTGGGAATGTAGACTGTTGGACTGACTCGGCAATAACAAGAAAAGTAAACGCTTGACAAACTTTGGCTGCTGCATCAGTTTTTGCTTTATCTCCTGCGCCGTTTCTATCTTTCTAATAAACAAAAGCTCATGACACTTCTGATCTTGTATATCGTGACATGATGCAGCAAAGAGTCATCCTCGGAAGTCTCCTGCGTCCCGCATTGTCAACAGCCTCCCTCAACAACCCTGCCTTGTCCAATTCGACACTCCCTTCCTCTCTAGCAAATTTCTCCATCACCATCCCAGCCTTCGACAAGACCCTACTCCCAGCCATACCACCATTCTCTGATCTCCAGTTGTCTCCACATTGGCAACTCGCCTAAACCGTCATCAGTCTCGAAGTTAGACGGCAAACCATCCTCGCTGTTAACCCCACCGTACATAGTAATCAGCAAGTCTCTAGTCCGTTATGCACCACGCGCAAGAGCTTCATACATCGGATGTGGAATGAAAAATAGTCGAAATTGAGAATCGTCGACTCGCTTCCGATTGCTGTGCAGACTGCTTCAAGAAATTGGAGAGGTGAGAGCTTGGTATTGCCTTTACTCCGCCTTTGTCTTCCACTTTGCTTGAATGGGCCATCAGTAGAGGTCCGGGAAGATTCAGAAGAATCTAATTTGGCGAGCATCTTTTCGACTGCCCGCAACGTGGCCGACATTCCCCTGTCTTCATTTTCATACAATCTGACGTCCGAATAACGATACGACAAAGTTCTAGACACCGAGTCCACCATTGTCAGTTCCCTCTGCGTCTTAGTCGATATAACATCTTCTGTCCTTCGGTTCCGCACGAAGTTTGCCACTCTGTTCCTCATAGACATGTAGAATTTCTTAGCAAAGTCATCAGGCCTCTTAGGTGCACCACCGAAGAATAGATACTGCTCCCCATGGACGCCTATGAGGAATCGGAGATCCGGCCAGGCTTTCTTGCAGGCGCCGGATTGGAAGGTCGCATTTTAGAGGTGTATGCATGCTACGACACAACCCCAGGACTCAGCTGGGGATCTTCCTGCGTTTTGCATGAGAAGATTCATGTAGAATATATAGCTTCCACACAGCATAGGATGGTGTGTCAGGAGCCAGTGATCTGGTTTTCTTTTTATATCCGGACTGATGAATTCTCTGTAGCGACTGATCTTATCATTATGCACCCACTCCCGAATAAACTCGCTCATCTCTGTAAAGAACATCTCTTTGCCAGGAAACCGGGTCCATGATTCACAGTAC
This sequence comes from Cadophora sp. M221, assembly GCA_017366145.1. Taxonomy (NCBI): domain Eukaryota; kingdom Fungi; phylum Ascomycota; class Leotiomycetes; order Helotiales; family Ploettnerulaceae; genus Cadophora; species Cadophora sp. M221. Next base: position 17,698 of record JAFJYG010000385.1, read on the forward strand.
CTATTCCTAGAGAATTTGTAATAATCCTCTAAACTTCTTTCGATCTTCTTTGCTGTAAGCCGCACTTCAGCTAGAGCTCGACCTGGGTCATGTCGTATGATGTGATATACATCTAGCAAGTTCTTTCCAGAAATTGCAGTTGTAGAGAAAATTACCTTCTAGAATATCTCGATCTTCGTCGTATTTTTCGCTAGATGACAAACTTTGACGGTCCCGGTCTAGAATAATATCTCTAGCTTCTTTGCTGGGATGAATTGTCAAATGGTTGGACTGCACGCGGCACAAGTAGCCCATCAAGATAATGTACGTCGTAAGTATATAGACTCGGCTTGATCATACAATTTCGGGTGAAAAGTCGCGAGAGCCCAGATTTTGAGATTTTGCCCATTGATGCAACAAAACACCTGCACCGTCGAGGTAGTCAAACCTGCCATTTTCAAAGTGCTCGTTTGATATCTTCAGCTGTTCTTCGTTTCTCTCGATGAGTTCAAAGGCACAATTTGTTGTAACTGACGCACTCTGTACAGATTTAGCTCACGGGTTTCTGCACGCGGTGTTTTAACTTACCACTAAATCAACTTTTCCGTCTCTGTAATCCTGCCATAGACTCTTCAAATAATCCCTGACCTTATTCAAATCCTGAAAGAAGAAGAAGACTCCCATAGCATAGTCTGCCGCAGCTTCCTCGATCCCATATTTCCTCTCTGGCCTCTTTACCGGCAGCTTCTTGACAATTGGTACGTCTGAAATATACTCAAGGCCCGAGGGGAGATCCTCGACGTCAAGTCCTTCAAACCCATTTGCCAAGTCAAGAGATACGTGTCGTCCATTTTTCTCCCCAAGATTGGTCTCTGTCCTTGACTGGCCCTGGTGCTGCATAGCTGACTGCGGAAGCAAAATCTCCAATACTTTCTTAAAGATATCAAGAGCAAATCGATGGGTCTCATTCGATGTCTTGTGCTCCTCACCCCCATCCAAGCGGCTGAACCACTCCGTACACTCTCCTCTGGCACGTATTACATGCTTGAGGGCGACAAGCATTCCAATCGGGATTTCAGAAATTGAATCGACCACTAATTGAGCCATGCCAGGAAGCTCTCCTAAACCGAATATCGGTGCAGGCTGAGCTTTTGCTTTCTTTCCTTTCCCTTTCTTGTTGGGTGGTTTGCGCTTTGGCTTTTGGTGGCGCGTGTTGCCTAGGAAGTGTCCATTTTTGCGGGCGGCTTCGCTGAGCCAGGAGATGAATATGTTGGTATCAAACTTGTACCTGGAATATGTGTCGAATAGAAATTCTGGGAGTCAGTCGACAGGTGCCATTTTGATAGCTGTCGTGTTGTTGGTGGATGCTTGACTGAAGAAGATATACATTTCGGTGTTGAAGAGGAGGAGGGTGTGGACTTGAAACGTCGCTTTGACGCTTCGTCCCTTCTGCCTGACAATCCATATGCTTGGTATTTCTCCTTCTCACCAGGGATATCATTCATGTAGACTTTTAATTATTGTTTCAACTGCTCGGAATCTACTTATGAGATGTAATAATTGAGGGCTGGGCCAATAACCACGCCTGTGGCAGTCCACGCAACCCCCAATTATTATCCAAAGACAAATTTCCCTGGTCATCCCTTTCCGAACCCAAAAAAACATACATACCACAAGATCAACGCACCTTCAATATCATACTTTCTCCTACCTCAAGTCGTCTCAATATCCAAACCCTTCTTTTTCTCCTCCCGATGCCGTCTAAACCCCCTCTTCAAGTCCACCAAATTTCTCGACCCAACACTCCCATCCGCCTTCACAAACTTATCCAACACTCTAGCCGCTCTCCAAATCATTCCCTGAGCCCCAGTATCAACATCATGCTTAAAGATCCAATACGGTAAATTACACAACTCCTCCTCGCTCCCAAAATTCAGGGGAAGAGCTTCCTTCTGCACATCACCGCTGCCATATCTAAGCCTCAACTCAGCCTCGCACTCTCGATGGAGTTCTTTCAAGAGCGCGATACAGCGCATATGCAAGCTTAAGTAGTCGAAGACAAGCGAATCAGCTTCGAATTCAGCAGCTATGCACAAGGTATCCAGAAATCCAAGGGCCGTGAGATTCCCCGTTTCGTGTGCAATGGCTATGTGGTTCCGGCCGGGATATCGGGGCTTTCGACTGGGATTCAGTTGTGTGGCTTCACAGGCAGCGCGTGCTTGGGCGAGGATGTGGTAGAATCCCTCATGTGATATCTGGGTTGGAGATTGTTTGTGGCTGCTGGAATGAGAATGGGTGTTGGTGTACCGGTATGAGAGGACCTTGACTACTGATTCGGCTTCTGTGAAGATATGCGGCATGTCATCTGTTGGTGGACCGACCAAATGGCGACCGGTTACTGTTGAGAACTTCTTTGAGAACTCTGCAGGATTGGTCGGTACTGTGCCGGAGATGAGATTAGATTTTCCGTGAAGATCGTAGCTGCTCTCGGCGTCAACCAAGGTATTCTTGAGGAAGTCTGCTTGTGTCGCGGCATGCCAGAACACAGCCCCAAGAACTGGCTAGTTTCTGACCTGATTTCTGGATCTCGCGGCTCATGTATGTTATCATGGTACCGCAGAGCTGAGGGTGGTGTCGCAGAAGCCAAAATTTGCGTTCATCTCGATGTCCGTTAGGACTTACACGTTGAGCGTACGAGCCAATGGCATCTTCATCCAATATCCACTTCCTCGCAAAGTCTTGGATATCTTTCAAAGGCTGCCCATTCTTTGGGTCCGAATCCCAGTTAGCCGGGCCGATATTCTGCGAGAATGCAGAGCACTGATCCAAGACACGGCAGATATTTGTAGCTGTGTATGAAGTTTCGCTGTATGCCCTTTCGTTATCGTAGCGGGTTATTTGGAAGACGTCGAGCAGGATCTGAACCACAAAGAAAAGGCACAGTGGGATATGGTCAGTTCCCTGGGCGGCGAAGAGAGCCTGGGATAGGAAGTCCAGGGTTGAGACAGCAGACCCGAGGGTAGGTTTGGAGCGGTGCCCCTCTGCTATCGGATTAAAAGGCTTCTTATCAGAAGCAGATGCATTGATGCCTATCAGACCAGTGATATCGGGCAGCAGTCCTGTCCCTTATTAGGAAATTGTCTCAAGACTGTTGGGGTGTTACCTACCCCAGATGATGTACTGATCTTCTTCTACCTTTTGCATCGGCGTCATTTTCCCGCGAGCTTGACCGCTGGGAACAATGAGTCGAGCTTTCTTGTCGACGCGGACTCTCAGTACCTTTGACTTCATCGATTCGAGATACTCCTTCAAGATGATGTATGTAGAGTGGAACAGACTATCAGAGATCTTCTAGACCTTTTCCGACTTTGTGTGATCCATCCACTTGAAATCATTATGCTTAAGGATCCGCATGTAGAAGTACCCCGCAGTCCTCATATAGAAGGAATTCTCTTCCTCAAGATCATGGTAAGACTGTATCAGTTCCAATTCGTTCCTTTGGAAGATCTCAAAGGCGTGGCTGGTGATCATTGATGCGCTCTGGTGTGAGTTAGTTACTGTCTCGGGATGATTTTATGATGGTAGATCCTTACCGAGAGTTCAATCAGACCATCAAGCTAGTCTTGCTACAACTGCTTCAGGTAGTGGCGCATCTTAGCTACATCAGAGAGAAAGAATATGATTTCCATGAATTTCCAAGAAGTAAACATCCACATCTTCCTGGTCTTCGTCCTCAATCTCCAGAGTCTGCTCGGTAAGTTCAACTTCCTCGCTTGTTTGGATAAAGGGAGGAGTTGGCACTTGCTGACTGGGCGCTTCAGGGACCGTTGGTTTTTCTGGGCTCGAAAACTCGGGGTTGTCTTCCCCTTCCTGTTGGACTGATTCCGGCTCTTTGGGAGGCTCGTTGATCGGAATGCTGTCTAAGCTCGGCTTTAATCGCTCAAGTCTTGGAAGCAACTCGACCGAATCAACTCCACTCGGACTCTTCATCAGACCAATCGAACTTCCCGAGCCCGCTCTGACATTTGAAGAACCGCCATTCTTCGCACTAAGAATCCTGAAGACATTCCTGAAAGTTCTAATCGTATGCTCATGTGTCGAGTCTCCAACAAACATGTCTCTGTGTGACTTATACCACCTCGCACATCTTTCTCTGGCCTGGATGACATTCCTCAGCACCACTAACATATCCGATGGAACTTGAGCCTTAGAATCAACAACTGACTGTGCTGCAGCAGCTATGTATCGAAGTGGAAGGATTGAAGTGGGTTCTGCGGAAGTCTTCGGAGCGCTATAACGAAAACCGCAAGGGCGCGCCGTCTGTCCAAGCCACTGAATGATCAGGAGGTTAGTTTGTGAGTGGTATCTCTTGAAGTATTGATGACTTACGCCGATGAAGGTAGATGTATCATCTTTGTACTGGGCGTAAGTGTTGAAGGGGAAATTGGGGAATTGAGTTGGAGTCGGCATCGTGTTTTCTGGACGTCGTAAGTGAGGAAGGGGGTAAGTGTCGTGAAGTAAGTACAGCAGAGTACTTGTACAAAAGATACTGGATGAGCGCAGAGATGCAAGTAACAGAATGAAAGGGTTGTAATTCGAGATCGAATTTTTGGAGATGCAATATTCAAGAGGAGGGCAGATAGTTTGCGCCCTTCGATAGGTGAGGCTGGCTGGTTTGTCGTGCCCCGTCGGATAGCACCTGTTAATAGAGTCGATATAAACAAAGAGCCCGATCAATGACCTCACAAGAACAAGGAACTTCGTATTCTAGTTATACATGTTTAGCACAGTGCGTGCACATCACATCTCACAGATCTCCTAGACGTCAAGTCAGTCATCTGTCACACTTGCCTCAAAGAAGTTGCAGACTTACCTTCCTCCTATCCTTAAAATCAGTATACAGATCCAACCAAATATTTCTCGCCCGACAGTCCTCATCAAATCCAATCCCTCCTACACACTTCGGCTGATATTTTTCCAACTGCTTCGTCGTCGCTATCCAGGGTTTGGGCATTGGAGCGTCCGAGAAGTGAACTACTTTCACTTCCTTCCTCACGAGCTCCGGATCCCAAACTTCCTGCTTCCCGCCTTTCAGCCACTTCTCATGACTCTCCGCACGGAACTCGCCAGTTAGTAAAGCATATGGCTGGTGCGGTAGCACTAAACACTCTCTGCCGTAGAGTTTATTCATAATCTCCATGTCGTAATACCCGAGACGGGCTTTCTCCATGGCTTTCTGGACACGCCAGTTTTCAGGAGCAGAGGGTTGGATGAGCATAAAATGCGAGCTGAGGAAGGGGTAGTCCAACCACCACGCTCGTGGCATTACTGCGTTAGCTGGCGGAAGGAGGAAGAGTTCATCTAGAGGTTGGAGGATAGTGGCGTCTGAATCTAGAACAAGTAGACGGGAGTACTTAGTTTGGTCGAAGGCGAGGAGTTTGGTATAACTGTCTGCCCAATTCGGACCGGAATCTAGGTACGGTTGTCAGATTCCACCTCAACGATACGGAAGAAGGGGGGAGATTGAGAACTTACAAGCGGCGGAATTCTCATGCTGGATACGAATAGGTTTGAGGGTAACATTGAACTCATCCCTCGCCTTCAAAAGCAAACGACTCTCCGTCGTTCCCAGCGAAGCATCGAGCGAATATTTATTCGGGTACAGCAGCAACCTGTCTGCCTTACTACCCAAACGATGTAAAGTTTCGAAAATCATGACTGCATTACATAGATACTCGAGATCAGTAGCATATTGCGTATATGCAAATTTCGACCAATCAATATCAATCCCTGAATGGGAAGTTGGATTTGTTACTGGCTCGGTGTAATAACACGAGGGACCAGTGAGCCGAGCCCAAACATGATGCTCACGGAAAGCTCGCCGAAGATATATCAATGCAATGAATGATAGAAAAACTGTCAAGACGGTGCGTACTGCTTTTGATGTGAGGATCTGTCGAAACGTGGGTTTTGGCTGGCGATTTTTCTTGAACTCGTCGTCGGCTCGGGGATCGAATTGTGGGAGGAAAGGAGAGTCTTGAAGGAACTCTGGAAGATCTAAGAGCGGTTGTTGGGGACTTTTTCGTTTCATATTTGATGCTGTGATAGATTCCAACGCTGTGATGGATTCTGAAGCTGGGAATTTTGGCCGCTTCAAGTTGACGCTCGAATCGGTTCCAATTCACCGTTGGTTTTGGGATGGCTTCAGTGGTACTCGAAAGCCCAAGTTCTCTTTTTTATAACTCGCACCTGTGTTTAAGTCAGTCAGGAGGCTACATCTAGGATGCATCATTGTACTTATCTTTTCCCAAAAATTGCCTCGGAAATCCACCCTGAAAACTTGCTCCTCGCTAAACAACTACTTATATCTTCTGAATGCGTGCAATATAAACCCTCAAATAGTCTCCTTTAAATTCATCGATTGCCATATCCGCCCTGAGAGAATTGATAACTTGCTTGACCACGATTGAAGCCAATGAAGAAATACATGTCGCCGCTGAGGTGCTGTCATCAACAACCGGGTCATCCGGCAACACCTCAGCACCTAAGCTTAAATTACGGGGCTGCATCTTAGCCGTTCCTGCGTTTTTTACCCCTGAGATCGTCTTATTTTTAGATCGTATCCGAGACCGCAATGCACTTGTTGTGATGAGAAAGACAGAATAAAGGGGATGCAGGGCCCTCAAAGAGCTTGTTGAAATGTCGAGGAGAGGCGGAAGATAGGGCGAGGAATTGCATACATCGTGATATCACGTGATAAAACCTATTACTTGACGATTTCTGCTTTATGGGGAGAGAAGGGCATTAGAGAAGGGGATTTATAATTCTATTAATGTCTATCCCTGAGTACTGAGACGTCCTCTGTAGCGCGACGTCCTCCTAGGGAAATGCTTCTGCGTAACAACTTCGCTTCGAAGCTGACAAGCATGGAGATAAGAGGCAACACTACCTCCCCAAGAGACAGAACAAAGTCATGGCGGTGGTGAGCACAAGTGCTTTCAAGGCGCCGCAATTTTACACCGACAAAACATTGAACTAAGCGATCCTACACTATTGTAATAGGGGATTGTGAGTCGCATGTTTGACTTGCGAAACAGTCATTCTCACCAAGACAGAAAAGAGATCAGACAGCAGCCCGAACCACCATTGCACAATTCATTACAAGCCCGTACATCTTCAGAATAACAGTAACAGGAGAGGCTTGTTGCCTAATTATCCTGCCTGAACAACCACTTGTCAAACTCCACCGTATCCAAAGCCTCCGGGACCGAATCCCTCGCACTCCTCCACTTCCGGGAATATGCTTCAAAGCTACTATGAACGGCTGGTTTCAACGCAAGAGACTTCACTCTCAGCGTCTCGGGGCTATCCTCACCTTCACAGATCACCCTGGCTTTGTGGGCTCTATCTGCAAATACACTCGCGCGTGCCTGGTCCCCATGCGCGATGCTGATCTGGAAGGCGTCGTAGTAGAGCCTAGCAATAAATGCGCCGGCACACCTATCAAACTCCTGGAGGACTTGAATCAGCGAGTAGCAGTCCCTCAAGCTCTCTTCTGGGTTGTTCATCATGCGGAACGGATCTCCGATAGCTTCATCAAGATTCTTCATCTGTGTGCGCCGATTGTCGCTAGCTTGGAGTGAGGAAGGGGGGAGAATGCAACAGCTACAAGTGCAGGAGAAACCAAAGTTTTCTTTGAGGAATGCCCGCCGTTCGCTTGACGCGCCCCCATGGTCGTACGATAGTGTGATCTCGGCTCCTCTCTCGATGAATCGGATCGCGTGGATAGTTTCGTGCTCCTTGGCGCTGTTCCAGTTATTGTGAGCATTTGGCATGCAGCTGTGGTTGATGAAGCACGATGTTGGGTAAACGCCGCCTACGAGCGACCCAGATCCGCATGGCAGAGCATTCGTCTTGAAGATACCGCTGAATGGATTCTTCCCCAGGAAGTTGTTATGAAGAGACAGGAACTGCCGCTGTGACTCTCGGGACATCGCTTTCAACTTTGTCGCGAGAGACCGCTCTAACGCATCGGGAGGCATAGGTCCTGCTGTTAAAAGCGGCTTCTCACAAAGAATTCGAGTGCCTTTAGCAATGTTAAAGCGAGAAACAAGACCTTTGCCTTTTCCGGGGATGTTCTTGATCTCAAAAGGCGCAATGCCTAGCTCTGCGATAGGATCGGTGCCACCTAGAAGCTGGGCAATACTGGACGGAATCTCAACCTCATTTGGCTGCAACTGAGATGTCAAAGATTGTTCATCGCGCGAATAACAATATTGGGGAGGCACCACCCACCTGCTGATATGATCTGATTGATTCATGAACTTCACCCCAGCTGTAGGCACCAAACTGGTCGGCACTTTTGTTCCAGTACTTGATACGAGAGCCGAAGCATGCCTGTGCAATACGTGTCACAGTGTCGATATAGCTTTCTACCTTCGTCTCTGCTGCGGTAGGCCCCGATACCTTCGAGCTAAAACGCAGAAACTTGTGGCCCTCGTAGGGAAGCTTGGGATGTTCCCCTGCTTTGAAGTTGATGTAATTTGGCAATATCTCGACCTGGGAGTCATCTTTGTAGTGTTTTTGGATGAAGTCGATGAATTGTCCCCAGTTCCGTCTGTCTACAACCCCTTTAGACAGACGAGGAAACATATCGAAACCGGCGTCGATTCCCATGGCTACACTTTGCAACTGAAATCAAGCAAACAGACAGTAGTAGGTGATGAAATTTGGTAGGAACGAATTCACTGATGCTGTACTTCCGGGAGAAAAGATGCGAAACGCGGTGAAATGTTATTTTCATGCCCTTAGGGATGTTGTGTAACTGTAATACTACCATAAGCAGATGGCACATAGCCGGCGGTTGGTGGCATGAAAGCCCCTGCTGACACTCGCGTTACACGACGTTTGCACTTCTACATCTTGCCGGCGAGACCCTACCTTAACCTCATTTGCTCTTGGAATGGCTGATTCAGCCGGGGGCATCCTTCTGAGCAAACTATCTAGATCTTACCAATTTGTATTCAGCCTAGAAACTTGCAAAAAAAAAAAAAACTACTCAAAGTTTGTTATTTCGCTGTGACTTACTTTCAAATCGCTGGTAAATCTAGAGGTAATCAAAGACGCTGGAAAACGTAAAACTGCTTCAAATTTGCATATCATAACAAACCTAATCTTATGTCGGTAATCCAAAAACAAATTTTATTCCATCATCGCAAGAACGCCATAACTCCAAAAATACCTATTATTCTAGATTTTCTATCAACTGGAGCCTCCCTATTGGCTTTATTTCAACATCAAATTTAAGCCCGTACACAACACTCCTGGTATCTGACACAAAATCCCTACTGCTTAGGTATCTAGCATGACTTACAAATGCAAACCCGCAATCACAGACATGTAATTCGGATCATGTTTAGGGCAAGAGTGAGCTATGTAGACAAAGCGGGGCTTGGCTTGATGGCCTCCGACAGCATGGAGGCGACAGACGGCGTATCCGAGTGCGATGGTGCACCCGCAGGTGTATGTGTGGTATAAGTGTCCGCACATGTTTTGGTTGGTTGGTTGTTGAGTTTGGTCTCGTATGATGTACCTAGGTAGGTTTAAGGTAGAGGGGGGAATTTATAACATTTCTTTGTTTGGAAGAGAGGTTGTTCGTAGAGATGTTTGGTCTGGCCTGTTTTTAACGTGGTAGGTGAGATTGATCCGGTTATGGATGCGGACTGAGAGAGAGATGACTTCCTGTGGAAGGGAACAGTTTGAGAAAGTGGGCATGAGAGGGAACAATCTCATGGTGCAATGAACAAAGCGAGTGAATTATTATTTGTTAGAATCGAGACAAAGAACAATTCCCGTCTGGAAAGCAAGCATCACAAAAAAGAATTGCGGTAAATTGAAAGGTATTAACATTGAATTACCAAGTCTACATAGAAAGAATATGAAGTTCTGGTTTCCCTTAGCCCATAAGAACCACACCTCCTTTGATGAAATTGTAGACATGAGACATCAGTCATCAGAAGGACTCCACTCACACCTGTAACACGGCTTCCTCAACAGTTCGGAATAATCCAGAGTGCCATGTCCTTGCTGCCAATAGACTTCGCAGTAGGAGTAGTCAATAGCAAACCTACAGCCACAACTGTAGGTGGAGTAATAATTTATACACATGTTATCTAGGTTATGGAGGGTGACCTATTCGTTGGTTGTGTATTTGTAGTTTGAAGGGTGGTGTCCCTTAGCGTGTGCGTGTTTGAGAAGATGCAGGAATATTTGAGGCTTTAAGTATTGAGAAAGAGAACATAGGAAAAGACAAGCAAGTACTCGTGGACAAACGAAAGTGACTGTGATTAAAGAGTGGTTCTTGGGGGCGGCCGCTTGGGAGTCTATAGAACAACATTCAGAACAGCCATTGTCTCCCAGAGCTGTGAATAAGGAAGATGGCAATATTATGAATCACCTTTCTTGAGGATTTGTACAAACCTAGGTGATGAAAGGTGCCACTTATCTCGTACGGAACCTAGCTTGGAAGAGAAGGTTAGCATCTCACCTGGAAAGATTCTGCAGGGCTCCACCATGCAGGTGCGCCGGTCTTTTGAGTTTTGTCAGCATTGAATAAGTCTAGATACAAGTGTAGGAGGTTGCACCTTTTCTGCCCATCACAAAGTCCAATCAGAAATATCGTATGGAATCAGGCCAGTCTGACACCAGCTTGACCTCTCTTCTTCCGCTGCTGTGCCGTTGCACCACTCATGCCGCCGCTGCCACCATCGAGAGAGCTCTGAGCTTCTCTGCGCTTCTCGTCCTTGATCTTCTTGATAAGCTTCTCGGTCTTTTGTTTTCCACTTCCCTTGCCGTGGAACTGATGCGACATGTGCTTGAAGGCTTCTTTCTGGTTAAGGCTGCGTCCGTAATCATCGATATACTTGAGCTCCACATTTGGCTTGTACTCCTTGTTGAAATGCTCGGCAAGCTGGCGGGACTCGACCTGGTCCCGGAAAGTGTTCTGCGATCTGGCGTATTCTTCCTTCTCCCTAGCAGACATCTTATCCAATCGCCCATTCGCACGATCCCGTTCTCTTTGCATTCTTGCTTTCTTTTCTGCATCTGCCTCCCGACGTTGCTTCTCAGCCAAAAACAGTTGTTTCTGTCTGAATATGGCATTCAGATCTCCCGACTCTGCTGTCTTGATGATGCCTCTTTCTTTCAGAAGCTTCAAGGTAGAACCTAAACCCCGATTCAACGTAGCCTCTTGTTCCAGACCAGTGTTTGTCATATCCTCGGAAAGGGATTCCTCCCTCTTCAAGCGCGTAAGTAGATCCTCTTCATCCTCGATATCAGCATACGAGCGGTCCATATTGACATCGCCCTCGTCGTCAGACTCATTGCTCATAGCCGTGACTGCTTCAGCTTGTCGCGATGTCGATCTTCGTTTCGGCTCGGGTGCGGTAGGCTTCTGGAGGTTGGCGACAAATTCGGAAGTCTCATCAATGACCAGACCAATTGGCTCCTCCGCCTCATTTTCCGCGGGGGTTGCTGAAGCCTCTTCTCTGAATTGCTGTGCAAGATCTTCTGGTCTAAGCTTCTTGCGCTTCTTCAAAGCATTCCTTCTTTGTGTCGCAAGGGACGCTTGCAAGTCCTCGTCGTCAACAAATGACATGTCTTCGTATGTTCGCTTCTTGGCTTGTGCTGGTTGGTCGACCTCCATGGATTCTCCGTTTGCGGCTGGCGTCTCTGTGGTTTCGACTGGTGGGAAAATGTCGTCCTCGTCTGCTGCCTTCTGTCGAGTGGACTTGGCTTTCTTCTTCTTTGGCTTCTTGATCTTAATCTCGGAAATATCTAGGTAGTCGGACTTTGGCTCATCTTCTGCAAAATAGTTAGCACCGTGAGAAGCGTTCGCTTGGGGCGACTTACTGAAGAGGTCAAGACTGATAGCCTTAGGCTTCGGCTTCTTGGTAGACGTGCCTTCAATAGAGGCTTCTGTTGTGCTTCCCATGCCATCCAAAGTAAACCGATTGCGCTTCTTGCCATCAATCTCTTCGTCATAATGTGCCAAGATACCCGTCTCACCACTCTCGTCGATATCGTGGGGGTTGTATACTGGCTTTTTCTTCTTGAGCTCCAGCTTGTCCTTCAGCTTTTCCCTCTCGCGCAGATCCACGTTCTCCAGCTCATCGCCTTCTTCCTCGTTCTCATCAATGGTAGTGTCTTTCAAAGTCAGGACCTGGTCTTCCCCTTCTTGGAATGTATCGAGTTCGTGGCCGACTTTGACTCCAGCAAGATCTTTGGCTGTGTACTCAGCAGCCGCTTCAGCATCTGCCAACTCCTGCTCTCTCTTTCTCGCCTTCTCGATCTCCTTTTGTCGCTTCTTTTGTTTCATCAACCACGCCTTCGCGCCAAGATCCTCGTCCTCATCTGCATCGCCGAGGCCTTTGCCTTCCAGTTTCGAAAAACGCTTCGCGGTATCCCGTGCTCTCTTGATAGCCTCGTTCTTCTCGTCGCGTTTCCTCTTTGCTTCCTCGGCTTCTTTGACTTTGCGGTAATTGTCGTAACCTTCGGCTTGTCGTGATTCGAGGGTGCTGCCTACCTCCTCCACAGGGCCTGATGCCTCCTTGAAGACAGGACCAGCGCCGGGCACTGGCAGTGGCTTCATGCCCAGAGACACCCGGAGGCGATTCGTCTCCTCGATAGAGATTGCGTCAGCCATGTTTATGGTTCTGGGGGGATGTTGGTTGTTGAGTCGTAGTGAGGTGAGATGGGGAGCCTGACTTGGTCGAGGCTCTGTTCTGCTTTGAGAGCCGACGAGGTCTGAAAGGCAACCAAAAGCCCGCTAGCCAAACCGAGCCTAGTGCAATCCTTAGCGTCTACGCGGCCGCATCGCGATATATTTTCTTCGCGATGCTCGTCTCGTTTTCTTCTTTTTCTTCCACAACCACAGATTTGTGCCCAGTGATCCCTTCAGCCTCCGGGCTGTAAGGTTGATTGCTGTGGCAGTTCGTTCGTTCTATGGAGCCACCAAGCCTTCACAGGTTTCCCATGGTGTCAATTTCCGATCGACAGATCTCAGAGTAATTGGACACCACGAAGCTTGAATTCGCTGTAAAAGGCTTGAGCTCAGTGGACGGTGTTCCGAAGACGTCACATTCCAAATCCTTTCGCCGAGACCGTCGGTTGGTGAGGTCAAGGGCTAACCGTTTCGATTACATTACGATCATTGGGGGTTCATACTTGGGAGGATCCTGTATCTGCGAGGATGATGGGGATGGAGGGCTTGGGCACACAAGGAAGAGGGCATATTGAGGGAGCAGAGAGGCATGTTGAGTGAGCAGTGGGGAGGTGTGTGGGAAATGATTGAATGGCTGTGGGTTGCTGGTTTGGTCTGGGTCAACGGCGAAGCGTTTTCGAGCCGCGCTCCTCTTCGGTCGATGATCTTTGCAATGCAGATATTTCCTGTCATCTGCGAAAGCTCCACTATCCCCAGCTTCGTCTCGAACTAGCTTTCGCGAACTGTATTGTGCTTGCATTCTCGTTGTCGTCTGCTATCAGTAGTGTTCCATGCATATCATCATACCTTACACATAGTATTCGCGACACCCCACACGCATGCTTGAACATAATGAAATCTTCTCCTCGGAAGGCTTGCGGAGGATACCTTGACTTCCGTTTCTTTGCTCTCCCTTCCCTCCCCGATGAGTTTTCAACAGCTGGATATTGTCCCTTCCTGCTTTGATTACCTCAAAATAGCTAGCTAGTTGCTGCTATGCTAAAGCTCTTGAAGCGGAATGATGACACCACCACGACCAGGCACACCACACGTCTTAAGATCGACACGCAACTTATTCACGGACACTCCTCGGTGCAATATCTTTCTAGTACAGACCGAACTTTGAAGCATAATGTCAAGACCTCTTCTATCCCGCTGTCTTTCCCCGCTTCAAGCCACACATCTCGCTTTTGTTGTCGTTCCCGTCTGGCGCCGTCAGATGCTCATAGCAGTCTTGGCCTGGAATTGCTCGCTTCTGCTTCTTCTTATTTATGGTATTGTCAGTTTCCACGCATACTCGTAAGATACCAAGTAATATGTCTTTGGCTTGTCTGTCTGTTTGACACTTGCCATACTCCTTGTTCCCTTCCCCAGGGCAAATACACCAACATCACAACCACATTCTACTGATGAATGAAATCTTGCTCAGGAGATCCTTTCACCATTCCAACTAATGAGATGCTTCAGACGGTCTACGGACCATGGTATGACCGAGCCGTCCTTCTGCTATAGCAACTCGTTTGGCATCCATGTCCTATTCTATGATCTACTGTGCGTTATGACCTTGAATATCCAGGGTTTGTTACCAGGGTATTAACAAATGTTTTTTTGTCCCTTATTGACTATTGGTGGAATTCCTGCCTCGGCAAATCCCCCTACACCCCTTTCCTCTGGTGCCGAATCCTAAGCAGAAGAACGAGCAGGAATCAAGGATATGATGAATTGCCGGAGCATGGAACGGACCGATAGAAATTGACATTCTTTGGGGTCCCCACGAGTTTGTTCCTGCGTGGCTGCGGGGTTGTGGTACATACCCCTCAGTCCATTGGCCAGCCTCACATGTCACGTCGTGGATATCTCCCGCCCATCCAGCAATCCTGCACATCCTGCACCTGGAAGCGAGTCTGCCCTGGACGACATGTCCTCCATGTGCTTCATGCCCTGTCTAGACTCGATCACCACCAATCATCTTATCAACACCAAAGCCCTCTCCCGCTCTAGCACGGCAGGTATATTGACAAGCAAATAACCCCACACTTTTCGGCCTAACTACCGAATGCGACATAGACATCCATGTACCTAAGTACCATTCTGTACAAGCCTCTTCCACACCGAGCAAGTCTTCGAGTCTGTATTATCACCGAAGGATCCTGCCGTACCTGCCGCTTCTCAATGGCTTCCAAGTAGACGATGATAGAGTTTGGCTGTCAAGGTGTGCCTTCTGGAAGAGGACTCGAGGCCCGTTGTCACCTGCAACGCCAAACCTTCATTTCGCCGAGAAAACCTCACCATCGCCTTACCACAGTCGATGCTTGCATGAGGATATCGGCCCTATGGTCAATTGCACCACGAGTTCAGAGCTAACCCCTCATCGTGAGGACAAGATTTCATGATATAAAATCGTCATGGATTCCCTACCTTCATCTTTCCTTTCCTCACTCATCCCCTCCTACAATATTACTTCCTTCAGTACGACTTTCACTCAGCCCATCATGTATTCTTTATCATCTTTGGTGGTTCTTGGTAGCCTTGCTATCCAAGCTGTCCTTTCGCTTCCAGATCCAAGTCGGATTCAAGAGCGTGAAGCCGAGATACTGAAAAGATCAGTGGACTCCTTCATCGCCACTGAGAATCCAATTGCACTCCGAAATATGATTTGCAACATTGGTTCTGATGGAGCTTGTGTTCCAGGTGCAAGATCTGGTGTTGTTATTGCAGGTCCCGGCAGAGCAAACCCTGATTGTAAGTAAAACGTTCAAAAGATTGATGCAGGGCTCAGCTGACAGGAGCAGATTTCTTCACCTGGACCCGTGACTCGGCATTGACTTTCAAGTGCATTGTCGATACCTTTGTCAATGGGTACTCAGCGTCTCTTCAGACCGAGATTCAGAACTACATCAGTGCTCAAGCATACCTTCAGACAGTCTCCAATCCATCGGGTGGTCTTTCCACTGGCGGCCTTGGTGAGCCAAAATACAACGCAGACATGTCAGCTTTCACCGGCTCTTGGGGTAGACCACAGAGAGATGGACCTGCACTTCGCGCAACAGCATTGATCACTTACTCCAAGTGGCTCATCAACAATGGCTATACCTCTACAGCCAGCTCTCTTGTATGGCCCATCATTCAAAATGATCTTTCCTACGTGACACAATACTGGTGAGTCAACAGCTTAAATCCTCAAATTTCTCATCCTGACATATTGCAGGAACCAAACTGGTTTCGATCTCTGGGAAGAAGTGAGCGGATCAAGCTTCTTCACGGTTGCCGCGCAGCATCGTGCTCTTGTTGAAGGAAGCGCCTTGGCACAACTCCTTGGAAAGACTTGCACCTATTGCGATTCACAAGCACCTCAAGTTCTCTGCTTTTTGCAGAGATTTTGGGGACCTTCTCAAGGATACATCATCGCGAACATCAACCAAAACAGTGGCCGATCAGGAAAGGATGCTAATACTATCCTTGGGTCCATCCATCTTTTCGATCCTACAGCTGCCTGCGATGCTACAACATTCCAACCGTAAGTTTGATCTTCAGAAGTAAGACGGTATTCTAACATCTTGATAGATGCTCTGATCGCGCTTTGGCAAACCATAAAGTTGTCACTGACTCGTTCCGATCGATTTACTCAATCAACTCGGGAATACCTCAGGGAACTGCCGTGTCTGTAGGTCGATACCCAGAGGACAGTTACTTCGGTGGCAATCCTTGGTATTTGAATACTCTGGCAGCTGCTGAGCAACTCTATGATGCGCTGTATACCTGGAACAGACTGGGCTCTATCACCGTCACTTCCACCTCACTCGCCTTTTTCAGGGACCTCGTTTCGTCCACCGCCGTTGGAACTTACGCATCATCCACTTCAACCTACACGACTCTCTACAACGCCGTCAAAGCATACGCCGACGGATATATGAACGTCGTTGCAACATACGCGCAAACAAACGGCTCGCTTTCGGAACAATTCTCGCGATCAAATGGTGTCCCACTCTCAGCATACGACTTGACCTGGTCATACGCTGCATTCCTCACAGCAGCAGAACGTCGCGCAGCAATTGTGCCATACCCATGGGGAGAGACAACTGCATCCAGTGTCCCAGCCTCCTGCTCCTACACATCCGCCTTCGGAACATACTCAACAGCTTCAACCGGTACATGGCCAGCAAATCAGACTCCCATCTCAGGCGTCCCAACCACCACCACAGCAAGCGGAAGCAACCCAACAACAACCAGCACATCCGCAGCAACCAGCACCTCAGCAGCCTGCAGTCCCGCCTCCAGCGTCGCCGTGACCTTCCGCGAAACCGTCACCACTATCTACGGCCAGACCATCAAGATAGCAGGCAGTGTCGCCGAGCTCGGGAACTGGAACACCGCGAACGCAATCGCATTGTCTGCGAGCGAGTATACGGCAAGCTCTCCTATTTGGAAAGGGACTATCACTTTCGCTGCTGGCACGGTTATTCAGTATAAGTATATCAATGTGGCGTCCAACGGTGCGGTGACTTGGGAGAAGGACCCGAATCATACGTATACGGTCCCAGCTAGCTGTGCGACTGCTGTTACGGTTAGTAATTCGTGGCAGGCGTAGAAGAGGCGGCCATTTGTTGCAGTCAATGACTTTGTGAAATGCTGTGGGGTTTCTTCGGAGATGAATTGGGGTAAAAGTTTCTTGGTTCTTGGTTGTTGGTTGTTGACTGTTTGTCCTTTTGGTACATAAATAGAATGCTGTTCCTCGTGGTTCATTTTGGTGATAATTATTGTGATTGCAAATCTCTCGTGTCATGTCGAAAGTACCGGAGAAATCCGTTGCTCGGATACCATCTTGCGAGAGCGCGAAGCCTTTTAATGTCTCAAACTCCGGGAAACTTTTGTCTCCTCCGCTACAAAACGAAAGCTTCAGGCTCTAGTAACCAACACATTTTGCATTAAAATCCCCCCAAAGATGAAGGAGTGGATATTACCGTCAGGAATTCCTTGAAAGCTTTCAGTTCTGTCGCTGACTTGATTGATGTTTAGTGGGCCGTGTTAAGGCGGGAGCGAATGATGGTTCTGTTCAGCAGCTAATTAGTAAAGGGCAGATGATGCAGATGAAGGGCAGCTTTCGAAGTTTCTACTGAATTATAACAGAGAGATTTTAGGATATTAAAGGGGAGGTAGACTTGATTAATGATCTCCTTCAGCTGTATGGGGTAGGAAATGAGGAGCTGGCGTGGTCGGTGAGGGGTAATTGGGGAGGGGGGATTAATCATTGTACATGATTCGACATGAGCATGTCATTGTCGATAGAATGCAAACATCTTTGCGAAAGCAATACGGGCTTAAGCCTCCAATTTCCAGCTCGCACTCACAAGAAAATTGTATTCAGAGAGCTGTTCTCCGTCTCTTGAGTCTGCCTTGGGCAGTCACAGGCCAAGCCATAACTGCGGTGTGCAGCTTCCACCCAGGAACTATCCTCTACTTGCACTCCTCTTACAGCGAACCGATTCTTTGCTTCAACACTACTAGTCTCTAATTCATAGTCTCGAGCAGTTGGATGCTTCTCTTACACACCTGTATCGGGCGCGCTTGGCTTGGCATTTCTCGAGCTGGTTCGCTTAGCACGGCCAGTTCTGTAGGTATGCAGATAGCTGCATGTTGCAGAAAGTGAGGCGGACGAATAGTTGCCATTCTTTCAGCTATCACTTGCAGCGTTCTGGAGGTGATATTTCCTTTTCCCCCCGACTCTGGCAGCCATAATCTTCGAGAGACGGGGAGGCGATACTTTCACCGCTGTTTACGAAAGAATTGCATTGTTGTTAATCTCCTGATCAGATTGTGGTCTCCCATTTTCAAATTTCAGCAATTGTAATCGTGCAACCATTCTAGACGTCCGAAGAGTTAGATTCCCCAGAGCCGCGTCCTTACCCAGCATGTCTTTTGGCGTCAGCGTGGCCGACATCACCTCCCTGATCCAACTCGCGTGGACCACCTTCGAAGGAGCAAAACAAGCCTGGTTTGTTTTTCCCGACCCGAAACTCATCATGGTCTGGATCTGGAATCAAATTCTTTACAGGTTTCCAAAACATTGAAGACTACACATACTAAAATCATTATTAGTGGCGAACATGACGACCTGACTAGAGAGGTTTCCAGTGCCCACACTGTCCTAGGCCACCTACAGACGGAGATAATCGACCCCGGTTCTGTGATTCGTAGGGGAAAGGTTGACCGGCTTCGGGAGCTCCAGGGCTATATGAGAGGCTGTCGACGTCATTTGCGACGGATAAACAGGGTTCTCGTCAAGTTCAACGTGTTGAGTGATGAGCAAGGGCCTTTAGATCATATATGGAAGAAGGTTCAATTCGGCAATGGAGCGGCGAAAGATATCTCACGGAGTCGCTTCAAACTCTCGACGTACATGAATCTAATCTCAATGTCGCTCCAGTTACTATTTCTGGGTTCCCAAGGCCGTATTGAGAGAGATATCAGTCGTCAACGGGGCGATTCTGAGGGTCTTCGAGTCGCGGTCGAATTGCTTGTTGCAAAGATGAAGTCAGCGTCGAATTCGGGCCAAGTGAGTCGAGAAGGGTCTATCCTCTCATCATCAACAACTGAAGAAAAGGACGACAGGGAATTCTGGAGCGGCTTTCGACGAGACCTTGTTCGGCGCGGCTTCAAGAAAGATGTGATTAGGGTACACAAAACCCTCATCTTGAAGTATGTAAAGGAACTTGAGGATCACAAGGTGTATAATGATATTGCTGGGAGCTCTAAGAGGCCGGATGGCTCTAGTGGTGAAGATTCGCTAGGACCAAACCATCACCCAGCTACACCTGTCGCCAGTGATGGCTCTGCTACTATTGGCAATGAAAACTCTGCAGCCGAAGACACTGTTCGACAGTGCTCAGACAAAGCAGGGCCGACTGAAGAGGACGAGGATGAGGGTGCGCCAGTAGAACTGCCTGGCGACGATTCGATATCTACCGCATTGTCCACCGAAGATTCTAACGATCGTGACGATGAGGAGATGGATCACCGAAGTGGGGATCTTGAAATGAGGGATACATTACCGATAGAGATGGAGGATAATCAACAACTTGGTTCTGGAAGCGTGACACTAGGCAGTATCGTACAACTACAGAGAACTGTGCCTGGCATCATGTCCGAATCGCAGGGCTACACGGCGGTCTCGCCTCGTACTGGAGTGATCATTACCCGAACTTTGAAGTATAATGTCGTGGGCATTCAAGATACAACTGTGAATCCTCTCAACAGAATCTACGACGTAGTTCTAGTTGATCAATTCGACAAAGTAGACCTACCCAATGAGGTCGAACAGGCTGATGAGGCGCATCAAATAAGACAAACTGGGCAGACTTATCGGATTAACGACGCAAAACAGGACGCCAACCAAAGCCAAGGAGATGTCTTCGATCCCCGGGGGGATGTCAATCACAAGAATGAAAGTGAGGAGGCCCAGCAGGGTGAGGAAGACGAGGGGGTCGAGTCAACTGAGGATGACTCTCAGGTTGAGGACTTTCAGAATGTCAGCCAAACAGTGTCTATCGATATTGTCTCGGATTTTGAAGATAGCGTAACGGTGCAAGAAGCTCGGCAGGCCGAGGAAGTGAATTCGGAGAACCAACGTACAGCAGAAACCTCAGCCAGGAGAGTGCCAGAATCGGTGAACAAAGCAACCATCCAACCTCCCGCAAAAATGATATACCTACGAGAGTCGACAGGCAGGGAAGTAGCTATGCCCTGGGAAGAGGCAAAAACCTGGCATGTAAGTGATTGTTCTAATGATATCATTGTCAGCATGTAGCTAAGTTATGATCGTTCCAGGGAATTGAAAGCTTGATACAGCGCACCTGGTGGGAGGCCATATACGGATATCTCTACAATGGAGAGTGGTATCTGCTCAGACCGGGCAGACTTATGGTTCTCCAATTCTCCTGGGAGAATTACGTCAAGCCGGAGATGACGATTGATATTTGCGTGTAAAAAAACGAGGTCTCCTGGACGAGACAAATGCCATTCCCGCCTGCTCGACCTTTCAAGCCGCCGATTATACCTACTAAGACGACACATCGACCATCCAATGCACCATACAATTATCCAAGATCGTCGTCTCGCCGCCCTAATCCACCATCGCATCGTCCAACGCCACCTCCGCCACCTCCTCCGATCCCCTCTCAGTGGTACCAAAGGAGCGAGTCTCGAACCCCCTCCTCAAAGAAAGCTCCTAAAACTAAGACTCCTGAAACAAATGGCGCTACACAGCGAAAAGGAACAACAGCCTCTTTCAAAACCAAACTACCTCGGGCAAAACAGATTTCAAGTAAGAACACGAATGAAAGCAGGGGCTGGTTAATTCCAAGTACCAACTTCGACGGCGAGCCTCTTTACGAACTTGAAGCACGCTCGCTAGTAAGGACAGTAGACATTGAATTGTCAGACCACTTCGCAATACCAGAAATAAATGAGGAGGGCGAGCCTGTGTATGAGATGGCATGAAGTAGGACATGACGTTCTAGGAGGGTTGAAAGTTGCGGGCTGCATTTCTTACCCAATGAATATCGGAGCTTTTCGCGGCTTTATTAAGCTTAGAACACAAAGTTGCATTCTGGGTTGACCAAAACACCATGACTGTAATCCTTTAATACGATATGGATCGAGTTCTCCTTTTCCCCAGAAATTCGGGCAGCTCGGAAAGTATATCATGGGCCAAGGAAGTTAATTTGATGGGCCGAAACCTTCTGTTTGCTGCATGAGCGAACTTTAATAAATTTTGCCTCGGATAGGCCGAAAAACGTGTGCATGACAGCCATCATATTTCTGAAAGTCCTTGTTTAAACCTTGCTATTTTCGATGTTTAATCCCGAAATGGATTCTCGGTACGGTTACTCAAAGCTTCATTCTAGAGGCATTTGGTATAAATGGATCACAGGCGGCACTGGAATATGGAATTGCACCTTTTCTTCCTCATATTGCCCATTTCAAGT
The DNA here is from genome assembly GCA_017366145.1 of Cadophora sp. M221. Lineage (NCBI taxonomy): Eukaryota > Fungi > Ascomycota > Leotiomycetes > Helotiales > Ploettnerulaceae > Cadophora > Cadophora sp. M221. The sequence continues at coordinate 39,421 of JAFJYG010000385.1, forward strand.
TCTCAAAATCTAGAATTCTAGCTTCCGGCTGCCACCTCTTTCAAAATGTTGTTCCAAGTTCCGCTCCTTTCACTCGCATATGCAGCTGTGGCTTTCGCGGCCAACTTTATAGATTACGATCCCCAACCAGGAGTACAGGAAGAGTTCAGGCCATTTTTCCAAGCGTAAAATCATCTCTTCTAGCCTGTCAATAGTGTTAGCTAATGTATTTACCAGGCTCATCGACGCTGCCGAGAACCCCAACGTCACGACAGGATTCACCGACTACTTCCCAGACGATGGCATGCAAACGACTTTGACGCTTCACTGCGTTGGCGCGGCTAGAATCCAGGGATGCAAGAGTTTCTTTTTGTCTGATGGAAGGCAACTCGTCGTAAGCCCCAAACAGATCCTGGATTTATTTGCCTGTGAACAAGGCCGAATGGACTGGATGGCTGATTTTGACCCTATCATATGTAGCATTTCCCCAACACGACATTTGTAGCGAGTAACAATGCGACCGCGACAACTTATGAATCACATGGCAGGATAGAGAACACGTATGTGGGTGGAAATTGCTCGCAAATATAGTGAGTACCTGCCATCCAACCCCTCTCCCTCATTGGAACTGGCGGGATGAAGTCTTACATTCATGTAGTTACAAAACGCAATACACGATCCTGAAAACAATTCAGACAGAAGATGCTACGCCAAATTTGTCATTGGTTCCAGAAGCACAGGTTTATTGGTATCATGATTATTTCGTCAACCCCACAGCTGTCCCATCAGATATACCCTGCGACAGTTTGAAGGTGTAAGATGTTACAAGAGCTGGGTGGTAAGATAGATCACTGCTTGATTTGTCTAGAGGGGAATAGAATCCATGCAAATCTTGTTCGAGGCCACACAGAGTCGTGTCTGGCGAAGCTAGTTTCTGTACCGAAAATTGTTCAGTTCGGGTATCCGCATGAATTTTCCTGACACTACTCTTCTTGTTGAAACAATTGTAGTTTGTATTTCTCTGGGGAGCAATACAACCCTCATCAGTTGTCAAGATCCATCATTTCTCTACTTGGCTCCATGAGAAGACGATTTAAACACTTGTTGTTTTTGAAGCAGGTGTCAAATCAATGCGAGGTCAGACGGCATACATAAATAGACTTCTAGAATTCAAACTACTGGGGAGAAAGTTGGTTTGGAACCTTTAGTGAGGCTGTATGTGGCTGCTTACACTGCAGTTCCCCATAGCCAATCGGTGAGTGGTACAGACTGAGCCCTCGCCCTACTTCGTACACTCAAGTCAACACACCACTTTTGACACAGTCAGAACCAAATTCAGGAGGTTTACAGATGAATAAGAGATTCTTTGGTTTTCGCGAGCTCTTTAGCAGAAATAATTGTCAGGTAGAGAACCAAATCATGACTTGGTGTTATGAAAGCCACGTGATCGTTTTTGATCCAATTCGCACTTTCACAATTGCTGCAATGCAATGCATTGCCCCACAGCAGAGCCCCTTACTACCTAGTTAAATCGAGTGGCGTACCTCCGGAGCAGATCAATGAGTTGTTGTTATCACCAAGGGCCCCCTGACTTGTTACGGCAAGCTTGTACACGCTTTGATGTGGTCAGATCCAGAAGTTGGTCTTTGACTACAGACCATATCATACAGCTCATTCTCAAACGATGAAACCGTAACCTTTCCTCCATCTTCAATTCTCGGGTTGAATCTCGCAATTCTAATGTTCATTCATCGCTGTTCCGTTGTGCTGTCATACTCGGATGCTGGTTGATTGGAGACTGGAATCCCGATTCCGAATCCGGCACCACCCCAACCCGACGATCGAACAACAAGTTCCGCATTAGTCTCCAATTCTCAGAATCTCATTTGTGAGTTCTCAATCAATCACTGGTCTCCAAGACGGTGTGGGCTTACAGCATGGCCGGGCGTTTGCACATCTGTCACCACTGAAGGGGGGCGTTTCGCTTAGATTGATTGGATCGCTTGGTCTGCATGCCAATCAATGTGTGTTGTGAAGTGAGGCGGACGGTGAAGCATCATTCGTCGGAAGACGCAAAGGCACGCCTTGTATGCAGATCAGCCTCAAAGTCGTTCCCGTTGGAGTCCGGGGAGATTTATGGGGTCTCACCGCCAGATTTTTTAAGTCGAGTTGATTCTAGCATTCCAACTTTCATGTTTTTGCTTTGGTGAATTATGGTTCTTCCAATTTGGGATTTATTTTCTACTATTTGTTATTGTGCATGTTCATTATGTCGCCCGGCATCAGCGTTTCAGATACTGAAGTCCTAGCGGACCTGGCATGGACAACAGTGGAAGGAACGAGAAAGGCTTGTGGAGAGGACAGCGAAATAACGAAAGGGATCACAAGGTCGTACAGGATCTTGGATAATCTTCACTCAGAAGTGTCAGATACCGATTCCGTCTTGAACAGCGCGAAAGGGGGACGTCGGAAGGATCTTGATATTCACATGAGAAGTTGCCGACGACACTTGAGGAGGATTAATTCAATATTGGCCAAGCACGATACTCTTCGGGGTGGAAGTGGGCAGCCATGGCAGCACATCCAGCTTGAAATTGGAGCGGTGAAGGATATGTCTAAGAGTCAGTTGAAGTTATCAAAGTACACATCAGCGATCTCTTTGACACTTCAGCTTCTTTCCTTGGGCCCTCAAGGGAAGATGGAGAAAAAGCTCAGCCATCTTCACGGGGAGGCAAAAGGGTTGAGAGTATCCATTAACCTCCTTCTTGCCAAACAGAAGATGGATTCTCGAGAAGGAGCTGGAGATGGATTGATTCCAGCAAACCACCAAGATGAAAAGGAGTTGTGGAGCGGTTTCTGGCGACAGCTAGCCAGAGAAGGGTTCAAAAGCAACGCTATCTCTGGTCACAAAACCCTCATCAAAGCGTATGTGAAAGAGCTGGACGAACGAGGAGTGCTGGACGAGAAAACATTGCGAGCTCAACCAACAGCCCATTTTTCTCCCGATTTCGATCAAACAGAGTCAGACAGCTCGATTTCAACTACGAGTTCTCGGTACTATCAGTCAACAGTCGAGGATTTCGATAATCTTTCGATTGATGAAGAACCTCAATCAGAAGGACCAACCAAGCAATCGTTCACTTCGTTCGATGAGCCCATCCACGTCTCAGCTACACAACCAGAAATCTTTGCTCCAAGAGCAATTCGACCTCCTCCAACTACGCATAGCTCAGAGCGAAGTTCTACGCCTCCTCCCAAACAGAAATTTACCCTGTCAGTCCTGCTGTTCCCATCCAAACGGAAGTCCAAACGAGTGGCCCCTATCGCAGCACACTCACCCCAGCCTCGGAAACGACACAGACGAGCGCCCCCTCCACCGCGGCCGATTTCTCCCACTCCACCTCCTCCTGCTTGGTGGCTGGAGGAACGTCTGCGTCGACGACCACCGGGGTTTGAACGAGGTCGTTCCCCACCTCCTCCACCTACACCTACACCGTCGCCGCCACCACCCCTACATTATCCTATCAATTTGGTGTACAGCAGAACGATTGCTGCGTATCCCGATCCGAATCATTATGGACAGCTGGTGTATGAGTTGGAATGAAGGGAAATTGGTTTCAATTGTCGATTGCTTCTGTCGGCGCTAAGCATCTGCTGTGGACTTGGGATGACCTATTCGAAGGCGACTGTATATTTCAAATTGTATTTTACTGTGATTCCAAATATACATGCAAAAGTATGGTATCTGTAATTGAATGGCTGTCAACTTTTTACTGCCTAAAAGCAAACTTTTTCACTGTCACTTGCAGCTGTCTTCATTGCTTTCCAAGCTTCCTGCCTGCACTGCCAGAACTTCAATGCAATGGGGCCGCTTGGAAACTTCAGATGCTCATGATATGAGACGAATCAGACTGGTTCTCTGAAGGGCATGCATTTCTCAATTATTTTGGGTATTTCATCGTGACGCATTAATCAGCCACCCAATTTCAACTCCCCAACCTTGTTCACCAGCTGCCTACTCAAAGACTCAGCCGGAATCTTGGGAGCCTTCAGCCTATAAGTTTGCTCAAAGGTATCACCCTCCCCCGCCCGAACCATGGTGTAAGCCAGCTTCCAATACTTTCTCGCCTGCTCCGTCAAATCTGGAGATATCAACGACCAAACAGTCCAAAGAGTTTCCCAACATTCAGAAATCTGTTCAGCAGCATAGCCCCATTGCTTCATCATCAGCCCGCCGTTCCCCGAAGATTTCAGAGTCTTCTTGTTAACGCCCGTGATAACAAATCCAAGCGCATCGAGTGCTTTCAGAGCATACACACCTGCTTCGATGATATCTGAATTCTGTTTGTGGAGGTAGGACAAAGTCAAGTAAATCTGAGACAGCTCAAGCCTGGGTATATTTCGAGCAGGGGATATGTATGTCTTTTCCATCTCCGCGGCAATTATGCCTGGATTGCTGTTCTTGATCTTCGACATGAGATCCTTTCGCTTGATCCGGAGCTCCACTGGGGTCTTTGAATCATCTTGACATATTTCGCAGTTGCACTTGAAACCCCAGCTGTCCGAAAGAGACTTCTGCATCTTTTCACGATCCATGGGATCGGAATAGCACCAACCGAGTTCTGTATCTGCTGGCAGATCTTTGGTGGCCCGAACGATCATCATATCACCGATGAATGTGCGAGCACAGTTCTTCATGCAAGAGTGGTTGATGTATGCGGCTTTGATCCATACGCCTGAAGCACCGAAGAGCTCCTTGTGGTTTTTCGACAGGGTTGCTGACGTAAATTCGACATCCTTGGAATTGACGGGACTTCCAAAGGCGTTTAGAGATACAATTCTCTCAATCAGAAAGCTTTAGCTATCAGTAAGAGCTCGCTTGACTAAAAGCATCTAGAAACTCACCTGTCAACAACTGGGACTCCATCCACAATCTGTACATCGGTTCGCTCGTATGAGCCACTGCAAAGACCCATAAACTCCGAGGCGACAGATGGGTTATTTGCCAGAGTCTGGTAAATCCCCCGAAGCTGAGAAACATGTGTGCCTATCGTCAACCGCTTGGTATGCATGTTCACCAGCAAGCCGATATCTGCGGTCATTGCACCATCCGAGCCCTTCGATTGTTCGGCATGCGCATAAGAGAAAGCTTTCTCGCACATCAGAAGTTCTCCGGCCTCCACTCGCCGAGTTGATACCAGACCTCGACCTTTGCCGGGAATGTTCCGAACCTCAACAGGGCCAATATGAGTTGCGCAATCAATGATTGGTGGTCGCTGTCGGGACGCCTTGTGCATCATTTTGAAGTTATATAAACCGCAATCCTGTTCGCTAAGCCGAGCTTGAACTTGGGACATTTCAAAAGCACCGGGCTTGCTTGTTGGGTACTTGGCAGTCAATACTTGGAGGGCTTGGAAGGCTTCGCGATATCGACGGAGGCTATAAAGGGCCAGTGCGCCGCGATACAGAGCCTTTTCTGAACGAGCTCGAAGATCTTGAATATAGGTGGTATCTATCAGAGCAGCATCGTACTTGTTGACTTTAAGATAAGCAAGAGCTCGGTTGTTGTGGAGGGTCTCTGCTTCAGCCGATGTTGGAGCGGTGGCAAGTGCAGCTGTATAACTTTGATATGTTAGATGGACGCAGCATTACTTCGGAACATGATAACTTACCTCTTGAATGCCTCTTTGAATTTGCCTTCGTTCATAAACGCATTTCCTTCCTGCTTCCAGTCGCCACCATCCTTGGCGTTGCTGTTGCCAGATTCTCTCCATGCTGGTGGTACTCTTGGGTCTTCGTTCGAAAGCCAAACGATGTCAGTCGGATGGTCCACGCGAAGCCCATAGCCACCGTCACCAACACACTTGAAATAAGGCTCTTTCAACATGATGACACTACCTTTCTTCAAGATTTCACCTGCAGATCGCAAATCTTCGCACTCCTGCTGATACAAAGATATGGTGATTGCATCACCAGCTTCGTCTTCAGCTAGAGATATGATACCCATGACCCTGATAGGAGGTACGAAAAATCTCAAAGCCAAATATGAGCCGCGGTGATGTGTCTCCAGAGTCAACTCGCTGATCATCGTCTTCTTCAGCTCCTGGACTGACGCTGTAGATGGCAGATAAGGGTCTCCGACAACAGTTGCTCTCATTCCTTTCACTCCAGGATTTCCAACCTCTATCTCATACTGCTCCATATGGTCTCGAGCGAGCTGATTCCGCGATGGGCGATCTATGGGTATCTCTCCTTCACGTGCACGGGCTGCTTCGAGTCGTGTTTGGTAGGTCTCGAGGAGTCTCGCGTAGCGCCCATCGTGAGATACATCTTGGAGATCCATGGCTTTGGTGCCAGCAGATGGTTGAAGGAAGATCAGAGGGAAATGTATAGAGTTGAAGACGAAGATGGGTTGCTTACTCGCCGTTTGTTGAGATCCAATTTTTTTCCGTTTGCTTGACCCACCCCCACAATACGCCAAGCGAGAAGCTCAAGAGGCGAGGAGTTCACTTCCAGATGACGCTATCATATCCGAAGGCAAGCTTCTCTGTTCCAAGAGAAGGGGTTGACCTATATCGCGGTTGTAGCTAAGATGGCATTGTGACCTGTTCTTATCGGGTCCTTGACTGGTCAGCATTCATGTGGTCATATGAAGTTTTCTCCAGACATGCTTTGGTATGCGAGTCAGTTTCCACTTTTCGACCGGATGTGCAGTTTTTTTTTCAAGTGATGCAACTATGGGGAAATAGGAATGTCATAAAGCCTTCCTATAGCGTTTTACTTGACCACGGCGGTCTGCTAAGTACAATTCGCACTATCTTCTGCCCGAAAGGATTAGATGTCGTCTGGTCACGTGACAATAAAATTATTTTCTGCAAACACTTGCGTTTCCAGTCACTTATTAGGAGAATGCAACATATATCAGATCTAGAATATACTCGTAACTTGAATTCTGTACTGTATTCAGTAAATAAAGGTATAAAACTTGAGCTGGTAATCTCAAATCTACTTCAAGGAACAAGATCGGCGCCACCATAAATTTGTTCATCAAAAGAATAGTTTCTGCATTCTAAAGATCCTTAAAGTTGCAGGGGCAAATTGCAAGTTTTCGTTCTGATTTAAATCTTCTCTTCAGAAAAGAAGCTCTTCCGTCGAGGATCCCGTGGACGGCTGGGTTAAATATCTTAGGTGCTCTAGTTCCGAACCATCACAGAAAAGTCATGACCTGTACATTCGAGTGTTTTCGGGGAGTGACGACTACCTACCTATGGTCAGATATTTTACCAACGTGGTATTGGAGTAGCTTCTCATTGGTCTGTAGGGAGGTAGCTGATGGTGGCTGGTGGTTGGTACTGTAAGCGAAGGCTAGGCATTGCCCCTGAGCTCCTTGTTGTGATCTCGCTTCGCTTTGGCCTGCCTCATGAGACTTGCTACCCCGCTGTCAAATGGATTTGGCGCATTTTGTTCTGGTATTTGATTCTTCAATCAATAAACAAGAGGAAGTTATTCCCTTTAAAAAAAAAAGGTGAGGCCACCTCAATGTCGTCGTTGAATTTTTTAATGATTAATCAGACAGCCCTGCTGCAAGTAGTCGGCGGAGCCTAACATGAACCCAAGTGTGATTCACATCAGCGACCAGTTTTGTTAATGGGCTGGAGTCAAGCCTATTACCC
>JAFJYG010000386.1:0-47067 GCA_017366145.1 Cadophora sp. M221
CAGGGGAAAGGGGGGGGGGGGCTTACGGCGTAGAAACCAGACATGCTCTTGAAGTTGCGGCTGCATCCGGTGCAGGTGGTGGGGTTCATGGATGAGGCGCGAGGTTGAGGGGTTGGGTTGCAGTTGGAGTGCTTGAGGTGCTGTTGAGGATATGTGTCAGTAGTTTCTTTTTAATACGTTTGGGTTGAGGGAAGGGCTGTGAGGATTGTACGCACGTATTCAAGACTTTGGTATACGGAATATGCTTTCTGGCATTTCTCGCACTGGAAGGTCCGAGGTACAACGTCGTTGTCGGCTTTGTTGCACGCGTCTTCGGGATGGTTATGATGCTGGGAGAGGTTAGTAAAGAAAGTTGATATCGAATGTTACAATGGGTTGAGATGGCTTACATAGTCAAGACCGTTGGCGGTGCGATACCCCTTTCCACAACCGCCGCATTTGAAGATCTTCTTCGCGTCCTCGCTACCTTCAGCAGGGGAAACAGAATCTTGTCTAGCTGATGCTGGTGCAGGGCTCGATACAATCTTACGACTCCCCATGGATCGTGTGACATGTGTCGATTCACCATCTGCCTTCTCGAATCCGGGCTCTTGAGAATCGCTATCATCGTTGTCCGGGCCTGCATTCACTTTGCCTGATTTACGTCCCTTGAAGCGAGAAGAGCGCCTTTCGACCTTTCCTTTAGGAAGTAGAAGGTCACCATTAGAGTTCCGGATTCGGGCTACTTGCTGTTGCATCGACATTGCGAGAGCGCAAGAGTATGGAACGCGGACTTCAATGCGAGATGACCCTGTTCTTTGGACTGATGAATAACCAACTTCGGTTGAAGCGGGTCCGCGAATATTGCCACTCGAGTGTCCTAGGGCTGAGGCGGAAGAAGTGGAGTTTGGGATTGCGGGCATTTTTTTCTGAGTATTGTTGGGGGTGGTTGGGTGGTCTTGTTCATCATCTTGGCCACGGATGGGTGAGGAGGTATCATGCTCTGATGATAGGATTTCAATTGGGTCACGAGCTGGGGCGAGTTGGCGATCTGGATTTTTATCAATATGGCCAGCGGTGCTGGAGTTATCTTCGTTGGGCGAGCTCAGAGCGGCTCTCCTCCTCTTCTGCAAGGGCTCCGTTGGCGAATCTTGCGAGGGACTTCGAAGGTTATCTGTCTGATTTTGCCTACGTTTGTTTGGACCCGAAATAAGACGTAGTTGACGACTCGATACTGCTGGAGCAGAGACATTTGAAAGTCTTGAATCTTCTAGAGACTTGACTCGGGCTCTCATTCTTTCCAGCTCGGACTTCAATCCATCGACTTTGCTAACCTTTTGGCTGACTTTCTCAACATCTTGGGCAATGTCTTGAAGACTTCGACTAGGAAGCTCGCCGCTTACCTTTGAGATAGCCTGTCCATTCTCTTTCACCTGCTGGCGTAGACCATCAAGGTCCTCTCGAAGGGCTGACAGGTCCTCCTCTCCAATTGGGTCTGGAAGTTGTTGATGTCGACTCGAAGCAAGCTCGGAGCGGACCTCAATCATGAAGTTTTTGAAGAGCCTCATATCTTGCTTAATGCCATTGATAGTACGTGAGATTCGATCAATGTCTTTTTGTTGAGAATTGATAGCATCCTCGGCCCAGGTCTTGAACTTGGTCACTTCTGACACCGTGACACTCGGTGGTAGCAATGATAGACGATCATCGGGACATGGTGTTCTGGACACCACGGATTTATGCAGATGGACTGGCGTTCCTAGTCCTGAATGTTGAATACGGGGAGATGGTTGAATCGTCGCTGCTCGTCCAGTTCCAGCAGGTTTCTTGCTAGCGGCAATGCTAAGCGGGAAGCATTTGAGGATAGAGATCTTCGCCTTGTCGCCATCTTCTTCGGTCACAACTGACATATCAGTAAGCCTCAAGATAAGCTGGTTCCTTCATGAAAGTCAGTAAGCTGTACATATGACAGACGAGTGGAGAATCAAACAACACAACTTACTCCTTCAGTAAATGTCCATCAGGCGCAGTTTCACATCTCAATCCAACGACAAGTCGGCATGAAACACAGGCAATATCTTGTAGTAGACTATTCATCGTCAATTAAGCCCAAAGATATGCACCTGGATGTGGGAAATCATACCTACGCTCAATGTGAGAATTTTTGGCGCCATTGTAGATGTCTCCTGTTGCTTCAAGACCGATGACCGAGACAGGAGGATAGACAGGGCTCTGATAGCTATTCCCAATACCGTTCCAGGAATTTCTGAAACGGCCCAGCTCAGAGTTACACTTGACGCAACGAGTAATAACGATTTCCATGGCGGGGTAGATCCGATGGGGGCCGTCCGCTTCACATGCTTGTTAGCTTGGATGATTGTCGAAGGGCTGGGAAAATCACGCACCTTGGTAGGGTAGCATTCGAGGGCGAGTCTTGTGAGGAAATTGAGACAAAAACAGCGTTTTGGTTTGAGGGTCCAATGGAATACATGTGTTTAGGCGACGCGACTTTTCGTGTTGCCAGTTAAGGGGCTACACAATTATTGACTCCCGATGATGATCCACGAGTGAGTCTGGGACACGAAAATTGTTGAGGTAGAGTCTACGAAATTACAATGAGCTAATTGACTCAACCTTGACTATAAACAATGATGATTAGTAAATTTGGACTTTCCATCCGCAACAAGAATCGTCAGCCTGTCATCCCATTGATTCTCAGCCTCGCGCTAGCGATTAGTGGCGGGAGTGTCCGGAAGTGGTTAGGCCTCAGCCTTGTCAAAACTGCAAGGGCCAATTTTTGCCCAGCTTCTATTCTCAAGCTCCGTCTCATCGAACTCAGCCTCTTCCCTCCCATCAACATTTTCACCACGATTTGAGCAAGATGACGACCACTGATGATGGACACCCTCCATCATACTCGTCTGCCAATGGAAATGATAGCAAGAAGCGCAAACACGAAGCTGACGAGAACTTCGAAGACTCGAAAGAGCAAGCACCAGCTCTGCCTCGCCAGCCTGACCTCCCGGAGTTCAGTTTGACGAGAAGAGCCAGTCAAGATGCAAGATCGCCCAAGAACGAGGAAAATAGAGGTGAACGCGCCGACTCGGAAGGATGGCAGACGGTCGAGGGTCGTCCGCGGAAGAAGAAGAAGATTCCAAAGCACGATTCTAAAAACTACCCCGCCATTCACTTCTCGAAGGAAAGTCGGCTGCAGTCGCAAATCAAGATCAGCGACTTGCAGCAATTGGTCTTGTACATCCTTGCAGATGGCACTTCTCCTTCATTTGTCGCAGTGCGCCATCGGCCCGAAATTCGAAAGGTGGTTGTCCTCATGGTTCCCGGTCTGGAGATGTCCATGTTTCGCTCGACGGCTGTTGGAGGAGATTCAAGACCAGAAGAGTCCAGGGATGGCAATAGAGATCGAGACCGTCAAGATTCCCGAGACCAAGATCCAAGGGATCGGAATAGCAGAGACAGAAACGACAGAGGCAGAGAAAACAGGGATAGGGAGGGAGATCGACGAGACCGTAGGGATAGAGAGCACAGGGAGCGGACTTACGGCTCACCAGACGACTACTTTCCAAATAAACTCAATGCCGAAAAGCTTCCCGAGGCACTTCAACCATTCGCCGATATGTTTGAACACATCTGGCCCGTCAAGACCCCAGGCGATGAGAAATATGGAAAGATGCACTCGCCACTTCATGCAATGCTTACAGCACCTGCACCTAAGAACAAGGAGGAAAAGCAATGGCAGAAGTCTAGAAAAGGAGCCACACCAGCTAAGGAGCCACATGGTTGGAAGAATACCCGCGTTCCAATTCCAGAATTTGTTCATACGCCAGAAGAGCTGCTGGAGAACGACTACACACTTCACCCTGCATCATATGACGAAAAAGAAGGAAAAGTCAATCTTGCGAAATTCAGACGCGCCAATAAAGTCTCAACGGATGATGGATGGGTTGATACGCTCATCGAACATTTTAAGGACGGTACTGCCCCCGATGGTGAGATTCAATCTGGTTCTATCACCGCAGGTCGCGAGGTCCTCGCAATGGACTGTGAAATGTGTGTGACAGGCAAACAGGATTCCGGCCAAGATGAATTGTCCCTCACGCGTATCAGTATTGTAGGCTGGGATGGCTCGGTGGTCCTTGACGAACTTGTCAAGCCTGACAAGCCGATCATCAATTATGTTACACAGTTAGTTTTGCACATTATTTGACGGAATTAGCTAACTCCCAAGAGATACTCTGGCATTACAGAAGCGATGATTGCACCGGTTACTACGACGTTAGCTGATATTCAGAAGAAATTGGTCTCGCTCCTTCATCCTCGAGCTATCCTCATTGGTCATTCGCTCAACTCGGACTTGAATGCCCTCAAGATTACACACCCTTTCATCATTGATACCGCACTCATCTACCCGCATCCTCGAGGCCCACCTCTCAAATCATCTCTCAAGTGGCTGGCGCAGAAATACTTGAATCGGGAAATCCAAAAAGGACATGGCACAACCGGTCCAGGGGCTGGCCACGATTCTATTGAAGATGCGAGAACATGCCTCGACCTTCTGAAGCAGAAATGCGAAAAGGGAAAGCAATGGGGTACCAATGATGCACAAGGTGAGAACATATTCAAGAGAGTTGCCCGGGCCGGTGTCAAGTACAAGAGCCAAGGTGGTTTGGCCATCCCAAGTCCACTGAACGGCAAGTCAAGCGCGGCCATTGATTGGGGAGAACCAAGAAAAGGACCAGGGGCGGCATCGAACTTCCCAATTGGATGCAAAAGCGACGAGGAGGTTATGGAAGGTGTGATCCGCGCCGTTAAAGGCGATCATGATGGCAAGGAAATTCCAGGTGGCGGAGTTGACTTTGTTTGGGGTCGGTTTAGAGAGCTGGAAGCTGTGAAAGGATGGTGGAACAACAATAAGCTGGTAGCTGCTGAGGCAGCTGCAGCAATTGATGCCGAGATGGAAGCAAGCAAGATGGACACCGATAGTGTAATCGCTCCGGAAAGCGAGAAGTCTGTGGTTGCAGACGCTCTCGTAGTAGCCGACCCGTTACTGCCAGCGACAAAATCGGACGAAGCAAGTCTTGCTACCGCGACCGCAGAGCTCACGCGCCGCATCGCCAAGGTCTACGAAGAGCTTCCTCCCTGCACTGCGTTCATGATCTACAGTGGCTCTGGCGACCCACGAGAGATGAGCAGATTACAAGCCATGCACACCCAGTACAAAAAAGAGTACAGGTTCAAGAAATGGGACGACCTCTCTGTCAAGTGGACAGATACGGAGGAGCAGGCTCTGAAGAAGGCCTTCAAAGTCGCTAGGGATGGTGTGGCCTTTTTTGGCGTGAAGTGATGAGTGGGCGGCAATAGGACACCTGCTCCGGCTTGAATTGCGGAGCAAAAGTTTTTTGCAAACTTTGCAGAACTGATGGGGATATCATGATAGCAAGTGGATGTAGCAAACATTCAAGCCTTGTACTTGTTAACTTGGGTAGCTTGCCGCAAGAAAATTCCAACCAATATGAACTGAGGATGATTCTCGAAGCATACTTCAGAACTGTTCTTGGACCAGTGTGGTATTGATTCCGTGCGCAAGCTGGGCGGGAAGTATCCCAAGATCAAATAAATGTCTTGTGCTTGCCAAGTATTCTAAAGCCATAGCCAGCTATAGAAATTCATCTCATTTTCTTTCACTAGGTTTCTTTTTTAATGCCATTTTGTGGCTTCGACATTCACCTCTCTCGACTATGAGTTTCTGGGTAAGCCCAGCACCCCGCCCCATACCGGGGTAAATGTACGGCACAGTTGATTGCATGGCAATCGTACATGCATGAGCTGTGTACCTATGAGAAGTCTTCGATCGGGTCACAGTGGGTACAATACACAACAAAAACCCTTCACAACCCCCGCGCGCCTGCTAAGACTAACTTTCAAGTTTCCAGCCTCCGTTTCGCTCAAGGTATCACCATGCTAGAGGACGAGATCAGAATCTTGGATATCCTCCCGTATGGTGGTGCCGGCTCACAGGCCCCCATACGATGCCAAGTCAGAGTCGTACGACTGTCTGACACGCCCTTCTACGATGTTCTATCGTACCGATGGGGCAATCCCGAATGCACACAGCGTATAGAGGTGGATAGTCAACAGCTCCCCGTGACTGACAATCTTTACGCAGCACTGCTTCGACTGCGACGCGGGGATGAGAAGAGAACCATCTGGATTGACCAGCTGTGTATCGATCAGCTCAACATGGAAGAGAAGGTTGTCCAAATACGTTTGATGAGGCAGATATACTCCAACTGCAGTCAATGCTTCATCTGGATGGATGAGTTCCAGGACAGTATTTCTGAGGCTGATGCGAGATCGGTTCTTGATGTGCTCAGCTGGATGGCAGATAGCAGCCTTCCCGTTCCCTCTTGCCTTACTTCCACCTCCACCTTTCAAGGTCCTATTCAAGCTCTGAGAAGCATCGCCGTTGACGATCATCAGTGGTGGGGGCGCATTTGGACCGTCCAAGAAGTTATCCTACCGTCCAACAAAGTGTTTCTCTGGGGTCCACTGCAACTACCATGGGATATCCTCACTCGTTGTGCGAAAGTTTGGACTACTAAGGGCTTGCCCCACAAGCTCGACCAGCTGATTTCGAGAGACCATACCCCCGACCTGACCGACATTATAGAGCGTACGGTGGGATGGCTGCTCGTCAACGTGATTTGGATCAACGGAGCCCACAACGGGCAAGAAGAACCAGTTCAGATATTCATGAAATGGCGAGGACGGAAAGCATCCGAGCCAAGAGACAAGATATTCGGTCTGCTGGGTTTACTCCCATCGACCATGGAGTTGCGGTACACGGACCAGTGCGATTACGGGACGCCCACGGAGCAGGTGTACTGTGCGTTCATGCTGGATATGATTTTGGATGATCAGGGGTTACTCCCACTCGCGGTCCAGGAACGTTTGACTGTGGATAAAGGGAGTGATAATCTTCCTGCCTGGGTCAGCCATATGGATGATCGGGAGATGCCGAATCAGGTCGGTCGATTCTACCGCCGTTGGGGATATGATTCCTATGACGCCTGCGCGGGTCAACGACTACACAAGAGGGCTCTTACCAATGAAGTCCAAGCCGCGAAGTCACATTCTCGAATGAGAACTTTAGGTGTAACGGGCGTTGTGGTCGATACAATTGTGTTGATTGGCGCCAAACTTCTCGATCCTCAAGATACCGACGGAATTGCGCAAACATTGCGGTCTTGGATGGACATGGCATCTAAGCATCACCAAACGCTAATAAGTGGCTCGCTGGGTGATGCGTTCAAGAAAGTCTTTTACAAGGTTTTAGTGAATGACCGAGTCCGGAATGGTGAACAATGGGTGGTGAGACCACCCAACCGGCGGGACTTGAACGACATCTCGGAATTCGTACGTACTGGAGAAGGAAATATCAACAATCTTAGTGATTGGGATCAGTATGTGTGCAATCAGACTTTCTTTGTCACAGAGAATGGGATGATGGGCATGGGACATTTGGAGACTGAGGTTGGGGACGAAGTATGGGTTTTTGATGGGGGGAAGATGCCTTTCACAGTCAGGGGGAGACATGGTGGGGGCCCAAGCGATTATGATTTTGTGGGATGTTGCTATGCTTATGGTATTATGGATGGAGAAGTATACAGACGCAATAAAGGCGTTTCTGCGGGATCTGGTGGGCCTAGGCGCACAATTCGACTGCACTAATGGAGAACCATAAGTGTGATCTTTGTTGCAGCCTTCGAGCGGTTTAGCTCTTTCATTTTATGATCCAGGACAATAATATTGAGAATTCCTAGGGGATATTCATTTCGGAAGAAATACCAGGTGAACCCTGCGTGCGGGAAAGGAGATCGGGAAATGCATCCGTAGTTTTAGCAGCATTTCTCCTCTGACAGGAGGCCTGTTGAAGATTATTCTTTACTTTTATAAGACTTAAGCTTAAGAGTTTTTTTTTTAATAAAATAAATATTTTCAAAAGTTATGAATTTAAAAAATATATAATTATTGTAGAGAGAAACCCCAAATCTACACAACAAGAGAGTGGCATGTAATTAGCGAGCTACTGCGAGTTTCCCTAGGTATAGAAGATGACAGATACATCAAATCTAAAGGTATTACATATCTGGAGAGTACAAATTGGCGAGAAAAGGGAAAGTTGTATTAGATAGAATATGTGCATCGCTGCTTGTTCCTACTGGAATTTCAAGTGTTAGTGCCTTTATATACGAAAGACCAGCGCAGTCATGTGACAAAAGAAACATGAGGGAGGTCCCCACCACAGTATTCAAAGCGAAGCTTGTTCTGCAGCATAAGCTGCAAAAGAAACTATACTTGCAAGCTCGGGAAGTGAAGGCATAGTATAGTGCAAGTCTGTATTTGCTAAAGGCACCAGAGGTACGGAATTTAAACAGAAAAAAAAGCTGGTGGATTCCAGAATCTACTTGAAATCCAAGTAATCAGTTACACTATATATCGATGGCCACATGCAGCCAGATCTGCGTGCAGATTCTCATTCTGAGCTGCTCAGACTGTTGTAATAGCACACATACCTGAATGTGACCTCAAGACACGGTTGTTTATACTTGCGTTGAAAATTCTAAACACCCATCTATTGCGGAGTACTAACAAAAGAAAGAAGGAAGTCATAACCATCTAAGACCGCATTCCATTCAGCACTGTCCACTTTCTCCGTCAAGTCAAACAGATGAATCGCATCTTCCAAAATCCTTGCCTCACTGGTGATTCCCGCCCCAGCAAGAGTTTCCTGTACTCTTACAGTCTGCTGCCATGGAATTAAGTCGTCCTTCTTCCCGTGGATTAGGAAAGTTGGTGTCCGATATTTGCCCTTCAAAATTTGCGCGTATGGGCTGATCGTAGCAATCAACTCGTCGTCTGGTTGTGGCAGTTCGTACCACTTCTTGGCCGATTCGCCGTCAAGATTGAGCTGCTTCTTGGATGGAAGTCCACCGAACAAGACCGGAAGCGCCTGTCCTTTCCAATTCATGTGCAGCGCAATGCGGGATCTTGGATCGCCGCCACTGAGCCAGCCGCCGATAGCTCTCTGCGAAGGCGGAACGTTGTAGCTGGTGATCTAAAAAATAGCAAACTAAATAAGTCCTGGCCAAATTTGATCAAAGAGTAAATGTCTGGCTGAACTTACTGGTTGTTCACAAACGCCTTCGAGAAGATCGTAATCGCCTAAAGATGATGGATCGAGGCCTTCGGGGAAATTCGGCTCTCTCCAACCTGGTGTGAATGTCAGATAATGCTACGCTAACAACCTTGCCCCAAGACAAGAGATAGTCAAAGCAAAACACTCACATGGATCCTGATAATCGGTTGGGCAATAAAATGCCAGAATAGCTTCTGGGGCCCTGATATTGTTCTGCGGCGCCGTCCAGGCCAAAGTCATCGCAAGAAGGCCCCCTGTCGACCAACCCACCACCACAACTTTCTCCCCGTCAATATGCAACCCCGAAGATTTCAACTTCAGCCGGGGAAGCTCGTTCCTGGCCCATTTCAGACCGTCGCGGACGTCGGTCATGGGGCCGTCGATGATATTGATCTCTGGGCACAACCGGTAGTCAATGCTGACGGGAAGAAACCCGTGATCGAACAGGTACCGGGTTTGCTTCCGACGAACGTCTTTCCGGGAGAGCATTATGTGACCACCGCCGTGTATCATGAGGGCTAAGATAATTTAGCATCCGATAGAGCGAATTGGTGGAAACAATGTCTCATTCTGACATACCAACGGGACGTTTCTCGTTGACTTCAGGCTCAGCTGGGTAGTATATATCAGCCTGAAGTACATTTGACTCGATCTTCTTGAATGTCACGGTCTCGACCAACATTTTTTTGGTTGCAGGACCGGAAGCTTTTGCTTTGGATGCCTCTTGGAATCCAGCAACGACTCTCAAAGTCGCGGCCTCGGGTGTGCCTTCACTCCATCCCACACTCTTGAAGCCGGCAGCCTTCATACTTTTGTCCCAAATGGCAACATCAGCCAGTGCATGTTCCCGACCGTCGTTGAAGAGCCACCACCCCTCAAGGAGGCCAAAAACTAAGTCAAACCAGGGGATGTTTCTAGTCAACTCGACCAGTGAGACGAAGCCGGTGGGATTCAAGGTCTTCCTGATGTTTGTCAAAGAGTTGACGAGATTCTTCGTTGCATGGATACAATTGGTAGAGATGGCCACGTCGTACTGGCCAAGAAGTTTGGCTGGTGGTGTCTTCTCGATGTCCAGCACCATATATTCGAAGCAGTCGTAAGAGGAAAACTTCTTCTTAGCGGCGGCTACCAACGATGGCGACAAATCCGTGAAGGTGTAGGTGAACTTGATGCCCAAGTTCACCAAATGGTTGGCGATGTACGAGGTAGTACCACCAGTTCCACCTCCAAGTTCAAGAACCCGGACAGTTTTCCCTTTACTGTGCGCAGCAAATACTTCCGACAAGAAGTCGCCAAGCAGAAATGTCCCAGCTTCGAACATAGGGGCGTGGGTGTAAACGTCAGTCAGAAGATCCTTGGTCGCCTTGTTCCGAAAAATCGACTGGATCGGATCTGCTGCCCCAGAAAGGCATTGGCCGAGCTTGTGTCCGGTGATTTGGAGTAGTTTGTGCTCAGAAACATGCTGTGGGAATGCTTGGAGCAACTCATCCAAGATGGCTTGGGAACCAACTGGATCCACCACAGTAGAAGTCCTGACGAGCCTGCCATTTTGAGATTCGATCAAACCATCTTTTTCGAGAACCTGAAGCAGTTGGCCCATGCATTGCGTATGCTTGGCGAGGATGGAGGGTGGTAACAACAGTTGGCCACAAGTCATCGATGCCAGAGAGCAGCCAAGTACTTCAAACGCCTCGACCGTGTAGGCAGTCACGAGCCGTCTTTGAGTCGGGTAAACCTTGGTCCAGAAATCCGAGAACTTGGTCATTTCTGCCTTTTGATCGTAAAGGAATCGAATCTTCTGATCAAAGATCTCTCCTGGGCCAGCCAGATCCTTGGGTAGCAGGCCTCTTTCATTGAAATTGACTGGGACTTGTTTTTCGGGAGTCTTTGTCGATACGGAAACAATTTGTGTCGGAGGAACAGCCGCAGAGAATGTCGCAGTTGGACCCAAGACCATTCTACAAAGCTGGCCGAAAGTTGTTTCTGGAGTCACTGCTCCCTGGTCCAACTGAACGCCAAAACTCTTCTCTATATCATCGACTATCTCTGTGGTCAACAAAGAATCTACACCGATATCACTGAGAACGGAATCTTCCTTGATATCAATGGCGGGTATGTCAAGTTGGCTTCCCAAAAATCGTGCGAGCTTGGCGGAGTCGGCAAAAGGAATAGGTTTTGATGTTGCGATCTCGTCGTCCGAGTAGTCCAACGAGGTTAGGGAAGCAATTGTCATTGGTGTTCCAGACTTTGAAGAAGTCGAATTATCATCGCTGGATAGTGGCTGTCGGTCTTGGATATAATTAATCAAACCATTGATATCTTGAAGCTGCTGGAAATCTTCAAGCGGGATTTCGCAGCCCAGACTCTGATGTAGTTCACTCAATACTTCATTGACCATGAGAGAATCAATCCCAACATCTTCAAAGGAAGTACCGTGATTGATTTCATCCATAGACACGTCGACCAACTTGCTGAGAATCTCTCGGACCGCCTGGCCGAGAGTTTGGGAGTTTTCAACTTCTCGCACCGAACTTTCCACAAGAAACTCGTCATCTGATCTCCTAAAGAGGACTACCTCCTTTGATACTGACGAGGGGGCCGGGGTCTTGTCAGGATTAGCGGATTGAAGAGCTCTGGTCAACGCAGGCGTAAGGACTTTTGTGAAATGTGCGCCTAAGATAATCATCTCTAATTTCTTCGTGGTAGGATTGAAGATGAAGATGTCATTGATGACTTCTTTCGGTCCTTCGCGGGCACAAGTGGAATATACATTCCATGATGGAGCAGAAGTTGTTGCCGCGGTCTCCTCTCCGAACCGAATTGTCTCGACCTGCGTAGCAACATATACTTCGTCGTCGGCACATGGCAGCAGGCTGTTCACATGTACTCCTGCAACCTGGAGGAAGTTGTCGATAGCAATTGGGTCTATCGCACAGGACGCCAGCTGAGGTTGTTGTTTACTGCGCAACTCGACGAGTCCGGCGACTCTGTTGCCTTTCGATGAGACACTCTTGACACCTCTATAATAATCGGCGTATTTGACAATCTGATCAAAAACTTTGTAGATGACTTTGCCGTGCATAGCCTCGCCACCGTGGTCTGCCATGAGCGCGCAATACTGCTCATAATCAACCAATCTTGAGAATCGCTTAAACTCGGTTGGTGAATTCCCCATGGACCGTGGATTCCTTAGAACGCATCCTGTGGCATGAACGGACCATTTGGAAGACTGTTTCGTTAGGGATTGACTACTCAGCTGGAAATTCCAGCAGGATGCAGTGCCAGGCACTTGACTCAGAGTCAACTTGATGAACCGATTCTTGTCAAGACCCAGCGGAGCTTTGATCTCAAGGCTTTCGATACTTGTATCATATCCAGATGCTAGAGCGTTCGTTTGTGTCATATTGGCTCCTCGAACGACGAGCTCTAGATACAGCGCTACCGGACAGAGTGGATGTCCTAGAACCGCATGGCCAGATGCCAGAAGGTCAAACTCGTCACTTCGTTGGGACACGAGGAATGTGGAGTCACCGGCGGGTTGAGTCGGATCTTTGATTGGTGACAAAAGCGAGATCTTCTCATCGGGAGCTGTGGACACAGGAGCCGGAGCAGAGACCTCGATACTATCAACATAGTCCAACCAATGTCTAGACTTCTCAAACTGATAAGGCGGCAAGTTTGTGGGGGTGTACTCGTCTCTCTGGAGCTTGTGGAATCGCCAGAATTGGACCAGGTGACCAAGACGCCACAAATTCGCTGTGGCTTCTGCAAGGGAATCCATGGAGTCGTTGCTCTCAAGTGGTACAGCTTGAAAGTTGTGCATATCGCCGGCCGATTGGCCAAGCGCACGACTGACCATGTTTATGATAGTGGATCCTGGCCCGATGCCAACCCAAGTACAAACCCCAAGTTGATCTGTGATCCTCGCAATAGCCTGTGAGAAATAGACGGGATACCTGGTATGTTGGCTCAGTTGAAGCGGGCCAATCTCGGACCAACTCTGTCCTTCTGTACAAGTTTCGAGGGGGATTCTCGGCTCGTGGAAAGTGAGCCCTTCTGCAAGTGCGGTAATCTTCTCAAGCAAAGGCTCGGTGAATTTTGAATGGAAAGCGTGCGTTGTGCCGAGTCTTTTACTTCTCGAGATCCTGTAGTCTTGGGATGCCTCTGCGAGGGATTTCTCAATGGCACCTATCGCTGGCTTCGATCCAGCGACAACAAAACCATTTGTGGCATTGAAGCATGCCACTTCTGCTTCCTGGTTCACGGACGCCAACAGACGGTCAACGGCTGCTTGTGTACCTTCCACATACAGCATGCTTCCTTTTCCTTCGCCCCAATGCTTCTCAACTAGAGATGCCCTGCCTGATATCATCTTCATTGCGTCGGTCAGAGAGAGTGTGCCGGATACACAAAGCGCGGTCAATTGGCCAAAGCTATGGCCAACAAGCTTCTCAACCTGCAGCCCTGAATCAATCCACGACATTGCAGACGCGTATTGATAAGAGAAGAGCATGCAATGAAGGCTGACGATATCCAAGATTGGCTCCTTCGAGAAGATGCCTGGGAACAAAGCAGGCAGATTGAGAGCTATCATCACTTTCCTGCAATGATCAAGATGTCTGCGGAATAGATTCGATCCCGAATAGACAGTCTCAGATAGGCCCACATGATCACTGGTCTGCCCACTGAAGACGAGAACGACTGGCTTGGCGGCTGGAGTATCTTGTGGATGAACTGAATTGAAGAGTTTTGAAGAGAGTTCTGAGATCGTGGCTGCGCTCGTCACAATAGATCTCGAAAGCTTTCGATTTTGCTTTGTCGCCAGGTTGAATGCAACGCTGGACAAGGTTTCTGCCGTCGAAGGAGTCCGACTGGATGATATCTGCGCCCTCAGAGCCTCACAGTATCTCTTCAGACTATTATCAGTATGAGCAGACATAATGATTGGATATCTGTGAATTGTATGCTTAGGCTCTGGGGCCGGCATCGGCGGTGCTTGGCACACAATCATCGCAGCGTTGCTGCCAGCTGCGCCGTAATTGTTGATACAGGCAGCGCGGAAAGAGTTATTCCAAAATTGGGTCGAACGAGCAATAGCCATGTTGTCGGGCTCAAGGGCGGGGATTTTAGGATTCAAAGTTTTGAAATTAGCCTGCATAGGAATCGATTTGTGCTGCAACATGAGGACGGTTTTGATGAGTGCAGCTACACCAGACGCCGATTCTGTGTGGCCTATACTGGCCTTGACTGACCCAAGGAACATGGTGGAACGTCTGTCTGGTCCTGCAAAGGCCGTCCGGATGCTTTCACACTCGATCGGATCTCCAACTGGAGTCCCTGTTCCGTCTATGAAAGGCATTAGTACGTCTAAAACAATGGAGAGTAAGATTGAAAAAGACATCTATCGAGCTAGTGACTTTCTCAGAATTTCTCTTCCAATACGGGACTGAGATCTTCTGAAGAGCTCCAGATTTCCAGAGAAGTAATGAGTAAGATAAGATTTTGCACCAAAAATCAACTTACGAGCTTCGCAGTACGACACATCGAGGGGATTGATCCTGGCTAGCTTCGCGACCTTTTCATAGAGACCGACCTGAGATGCGGAATGTGGGACAGTAATTGGGCTGGCATTGCTGCTCTGATTAACTGCAGAACCAGCAATGACACCTAGAATGTCATCGCCATTAGCTTTCGCTTCAGCGAGACGTTTCAAAACAACGAGTCCTACGCCTTCGCCGCCTGTGGGTAATCAGTAGGATGTTCAAAGGTAGGATGAAGGAGACTAACGACAGTACCCATCTCCAGCAGCATCAAAAGACTTGCAAGCACCAGTAGGGCTTAGGAAGTTCGCAGCCGCGAGGTTTTGGTGCAGAGCCGGACTCGTTATGAGGTTTACACCACCTGCCACAGCTCTTGAGCATCTCCCTTCAGCCAGCTCCTTACACGCGGCATGTATAGCCACAGCGGACGACGAACAGGCAGTGTCATATGTCATCGAAGGTCCAGTCCACCCAAAGTAGTGGCTTAATCTGCCGCTCAAGAATGCTCGAAGTGTGCCGACCGCTGAAAATGCGTTTGCCGGATGAGATGCAATGTTGTCATTGTAGTCAACGGAGCCAATTCCCAGGAAACATCCGGTATCATCCTCGGCATCCGCCTTATCCCAGTCTCCGAAATGACCAGAGGATAGAAGTGCGTCGTATGCCACCTCGAGGAGAAATCTTTGCTGCACGGCATTAGCACTGGAAAAGCGATGAGATTCACGATGACTCACTTGCGGATCTAAAGATTGCGCCTCCCGTGGAGACTTCTTGAAGAACTTATGATCAAAGGCATCGGCATCCCGAACAAAATTCCCCAGGAAGTTGGGCTTGTTTGTACCGCTCCGTCTCAGATTCTCTGTCGAAAATCGCTCTGGTGGAACGTCTCCTACCATGGAAGCTCCGGAGCTAATCACGTTCCAGAACTCCTCGAGGGAAGCTGCACCTGGAAATCTACATGCCATTCCCACGATAGCCACAGAATGTTCCGGATAACGATATTCCGAGGTTGTCGAGAATAGTGGTGCAATGGGAGCAGCACTCACTTGGGTCCCTAGTAGAAATCCTGTACCGCTTTGGATGGACAGTGTGACGGGAGCATCTCGAACTGTCGATGCTGAGATGCTTGGCATGGGACCAATAGTGAGTAGAGTACTGGAAGTTGTGTCTTCCAAAGATGAAATGGCACTTGTGATCGTTGAATTCCAGTCTGACATTTCCACGACCAGAGACTCCACGGCGACCTTCTCCAGATTTCCAGTTTTAACGACCTGGCCGGTCGTGTTGGATCTCAATGGGAGAAACAGCTTGGAGGCGTCCGGTAATTGAAGATCCTTCTGCGAGGCAACGAAAGCCAAAAGGCGCTGTTTGATTTCCGTGTTGTTCTGGCTGTGGAAGACGCCCTCAAGCGCGAGGTTCTTGGCCACAATGTCTTGCGATGAAAATGAGTTGACCAACTCTAAATGTCTGGTCTTTGGCAGGGTTATGGTGTAACTGCTCTTGTCTGAAACGACGGATATGTATGTCTAAGTAATGTTATTATCTCTTGCTTGTATCACGGACCCGTCCATACTCACGTCTGGATACTTGGCAATGATTTTTTCGACTAGGTGTTTTTTCTCCGGATCTCTCCATCTCACACTCAGGCAGGATGTCTCTAACGGAGGACGAGCAAACGGGCCAGCTAAGTCGACGAATGCCCCTATGCAAAATGCTAGGCGCAAAGCGATCCCTCCGAATCTAGAGATGTCTTCTTCGTCCTCGGACAGGGAAAGTGCCACGGCGGTCAGGAACCCAGTGCAGAAGCCCTGGATCCCGGCTGACTTTGCGGCCTCTAATATCGACGAATGTGTGATTCCTTCACGGTTTCCTTCGACATACATCAAGTACTCAACGATTTGAAATACGACGGTTAGAGGAGTGTAAAAGACATTCAATGCCTCCCGCGGTGGATTGAGAGGAACTCCCTCGCTTAGCCACTTTCTAATGGCATCAATGCACCCCAAACCAGGAACAGAGCTTAATTGAGGCTGATGCTCGAGGAGCAAACCCCATATTCTCGGCAGATCGTTGATTGCCGCAAGGAAGTCGTGGAGACGTGTCTGGCTCAGCAGGGATTGACGAATTCGGCCGAGATATTTCGCACTGGGCAGATTCGTCTGAGGTCCGCACAGGAGGAGGGATGGGACCATGATGGATGGATGGATACGATGGGTTGAAAATGCGCCCTGGAAAATAGAGTTGAATCTTTGTTGTTTGTTCACCAACACAGAACTCATTCGATATCAGTATTCTTTGCACGCTTTCGCGCTGACCTGCGGGTCCAGTCAACCTTGGTCGCAGACTACATACAGCCTCTTACTCGGGTCCTGAGGGGCCAGGAATCCTGATAGGCACCGAGTGAGCATCTCCCAGGAGGAGCTTTACTTGTGGAAAAAACAGCGGCTTGCTGCCTCGTTCTAGTCAGCCTTCGTCAGAGAGGCACTGAGACCCGAGACTTGCTGATACAGAGCAGCGAAGGCTTATTTACGAGTCTCAGCGAGAGACTTGGCTGTTGATCGGGGGGAGGCGGGGGGGGGGGGTTTCTTTTTGGTTCTTTTCTGAAAGCAAGCAGCCTTGCTGTTTTGCCTTGTGGTCAGGTCTATCACCAGCCACTTTTCTCTGGTGCATTAGCACATCATGTTTACTTCGATAAATTTTTTTGATTTACTCCCAGGATAGACACAATACAAGCTGGAAGAAAAATAGCAGATGCAAATTTGCTAGATGATAAAATCACACTCTGTGTAGGCCTCTTTCCTTGTCTCTGCCACCTGTACTCTCTGAAAACAATTCTGTTTTGCCTACGAGCTATTCTGTACCCCCCCTGTTCGAACTTCACGGTCATATCTTCTGGCAAGATTTATTCGTCAATCGTAAGGGGAATCAAGAGAGGGTAGCTCTTTGGTATTCATGTAGCTATCTAAAGAGAAGAGCCCTGTTCTAACCCAAGGCAACCCCCTTCCCAGACGTCAACTCAAGACAACATTCTAGCTGAGAAAACCCTCCCGCTTCCAATAATCCACATAGTTCCCAATAGTTTCCGCGTTCACCGGACCCATGTTCTCCAGCGTCGGTGATAGTTTTCTGGCTTGAACGGTCCCCATCACGACATCGCCCATACGCTGGAAGTCATTTCTGAAGAACTCTGCTAATTTTGCAGCCGGGTTAGAAGCTGCATCCTTCTTGAAATCCTTTCCCACCCTACTGGTTCCTTCATCCGGAGCTCTGCAGACCGTTTCTAGCCACTCCTCGAAGGACTCAGCCAGACTGCAATCTGGGCCAAGCTTGGACAGGATAACATTGTAGACCTCATCGGTTGCCTGCATGACGGGGTTCTGGAGATGAAACACCATACACTTCTCATATCCGGCCGGAGCGAGAAGCAATTCAGAAATCGATTTGGCTGCCAGATCGACCGGCAGCCACGAGAGCAGGCCCTTCATTGCGGGTAGCTTGCCCGCGAGTTGAGAGGACTTGACAAGAGCCGGGAGATGCTCGCTGCTGTTCCAGAATCCCGAGGTCGTTGATCCGGAGATCTGGCCCACCCGGATATAGCCAGCTTCTATCTGATGAGGATACTGACCGGAGATATTCTCCAAGATCCTTTCACACACGAGCTTGGCTTGTCCGTACCCGAATTCGTTGGTGCAAGCTGCATCGTCTATTCTCACTTCCGGCACCTCGGAGCCTCCGTGGATGAGATTGTATTGCCCCACGACGCCGATGGAGGAGGTGAACAGGATTCTGGGCTTGATGTTTGGACGGATGATATTTGCATCCAGGGCTAGATTGCACAGATTTTGAAGAGCTTTGAATTGCTCCTTGAAGGACGAAATCGATCTGTTGAAGTCCATAGTCCACGCATTATGGAGGATGTGCGTGACTTTGCCCAGAACCTGTCGGTATTCTGGGCCCTGTAGCCCCAAAGCTGGAGCCGTGGTATTGGTTTGCAAGACTGTTATCTTTTCCCACGCGATTTCGGAGATTTTAATACCTTTAGAAGCCATTGCTTGTTCTTGACGAGCGCGCGCGTTGATGGAGTGCGGACGATTGAGGCAGATTATCTCGGCGACGTCAGGAAGGGACGCCAGATGAGCTAGCAGATGGGATCCAAGACTTCCCGTTCCGCCAGTCAGTAAGACAACCGCCCTAGGTGGTATGGATATTATCCTCGTTGAATATTGATCAACGTAGTCTTGGAGCAGATTCGCCCCGGAGCTCAGACTGGAGTCAGCAGAGGCCTCGCTCCTTAGGCGATCAGCCATCATGCTGATACTAGGGAAGCGGTAGACAAAATCCGCACCTATCCTGTCTCCCAAGCTGGGTTCCTTCTCGGGTATCGAGCGTAGTATCAACCGGTGAAGTCTCAGGGCTTGTAAGGAGTCCATCCCCAGTTCGAACAGGTCGTCTTGATCGCGCCATTCGTTCTGGGACATTTTCCAATGCAGGTCTTGCTGTAACAAGTTCCTAAGGCTTCGCTCCAATCGAGTCACGTCAAGAAAAGAAATCTCGCCTCCATGCGTATCCTTTCCGAGCAGCATGTAGACTTCCTCGATCTCTTGCTCAAACATGGCAATTGTATCTCTTCGAAGAACAGAACCTTTGTCCGACCGTAGCATTTTCTTTCCGGGTGGCATGACGATGATGGCGTTTGGGGAAGAAATCTGGGCATGATTGTCCATTTTCTCCCCAGCCTCTGTGACCAATGGCCAGATCTTGGATTTGAAATCGTCATACTGATCGGGCTGTTGCGGCTCAGTCGGCTCAATGATGATACCAAGTTCGAATCGTCCATCGCCAAAAGTTAGTGCGGCATTGATGAGTCCACTCTCAACCAAAATACTCTCCACAACTGCGGGCAGCACCTTTTCTCCAGTATTCAGTATAATGAGGTCATCTGATCGTCCCACGGGATTGAATTCATGCGGATTATTGGGGTTGCCAACGAGCTTGTCTTGTACCTCTAATGTTTCCCTCCAGCCCGCAGGGCAGCCGACAAGCCGGTATGTTCTATTCTCAACCATCGAATCCTCAAGTTCAATTAGTTTGAAGCCAATATCCGGTCGCAAAGTAAAGTAATTCCAATCGGTATCGGGTGTTGGGTTGAATATCAGACCCAGGGGTCCAACTTCAGTAAGTCCGTAGTTCTTCAACAGCTTGACACCTGCTCCCGCCAGTTTGTCTCCTATAGAACGCTTCAGGGGCCCACCCCCGAAAGCCACGTATCTCAATCTGAGGAGAGCCTCGACCCCTCTCCCCTCTGGCAAGTTCGCGATCTCTTCTAGAATCATCGGCACCGTCATCAGAGATGTTGCTCCTGTCGAAGCCAGTAATTCCGTTGTCGAGAAGCCATTGGAAACTGTTGAAGGAGGAGGCAAAACCATCGTATGGCCAATGCTCATCGAGAGCGCAGGGCAATGAAGACCAAATCCCTGTAGTTTCTCAGGTCAGAGAGCTCTCTTCAGTAACATCTGGGTGGGCATACATGGTAAAGTGGAAGAGTGGTGGTATTCAAACCGCGAGCGGCTTCCACGTCCTGGAAAGCGTGACAAGTTGCATAGCCAATCCAATATTCATGCGAGGTGTACACAGGCTTCGGAAGCCCAGTCGTACCCGAAGAATGCAGAATAATCACATCTCGATCCCACTGATCAACGTAATGATCTGGATCTGGATTCAAAACATTCGCATCCGGGTCGCTTGGAGTGTTCTGACCCACAATGAATGTCTGGTACGGCTTGGGGGAGTATAGCGAGAGCCGATTCACATTCGGGCCTTGCAATAGATCCAAACCCTCCCTTGCGGCGTTCTGAAGATTTGGAGACGCTATGATAGCACAGGCTGATGTTTTGGTTAGCAGATGGGCGATTGCGGTTGGGCTGAGACGGGCAGACAGTAACACGACCTATGATCTGTGAGTTTGGGGCATATTATGACATGTCCTCACCAACTCACAGGAACACCCAGTGTCATAAATGCAAACAAGTGAAATAGAATCCCCACGTCGCTCTCCATCAAGAGAGCAATAGGAGGACCTTTGCGAGAGGCTCCGCTCTCGTCACGCCAGGGCCGCCTCAGTTCTCTAACGTTTTGCACGAGCCATTCTGAGCACGTCCCGACTGCCTGCGCAAGTTGCAAATGCGTCACCCGTACAAAGCCAGATCCGCCCGGTTGCTGCTGTTCTGTCCTCTTCCTCGTCTGGACGCAGAAAACGTGTTCGGCATTAACGCGAGCATTGTATAAGATAAGCTCGGGCAGAGTTCGAATGCGGTCCTGCACACGCTGCTCTCTCTCCCGGACCCCAATTCTAGCAGGGATGAAATCGGATTTTGGTCCAGAGCTCATGAAGAAGCCTGGGTTAGGATCTAGAGAGCCCATGTTGATGGCCGGTATAGATTTTCCTTGTCCTCAACTAGGAACAGCCACGCTGCTTCATTGCTGGCTTCGCTGGCTTCGCTCGTAGGAGAACAGTTCCATGAGGTGAGAGTCATATTGCGTGCTTCAGCCGCGGACCCGAGTCTGTTCGGTCAGAGTGGTGATATTGGATACCTATTACACACTACTTCCCGAGGTTGAAGGCCTTCTACGCGCGCGCGCGAGACCCGAGTAAGAGACCCCACCCCTAGGTCTTAGACTCCCTTGGCAGAGCTTGATTTTGGCAAAATGAGACTGTGATAGAAATCAAATATTACGTGAGAATCTTCTGTCTTAGCTGGTCCGATGTTATAGCGCGTTCGCATATCCCTCTCTGCACTTCTAGGTCCTATTTGTAGAGTCGCATCGGACATTGAACGCCACCACTTACGCCACTGAGAATTTGCTCTCATGATACATTCGAACCGGGAGATTGTAGTATTCTATTTTAAGGCTATGAGCATGATATCCTCTAAAAAGTACCAGTGTTGAGCATTTCTGGTAAACTCGTCAAGTAGCGCTGCAATAATGGCTCATACGCAGCCAAGCTCAGAGTTTCAATGCCAACGGACTGAAACTAAAGAGAGACCAAAACAAGGCAGAAGGGACACTCCGATTTCTGCCGGGTCCTTGGTGACTAGAACACTTTTAGGCTAAAGATGTACCGTTGATTTTCCTCGAAGTCTATGATCTGAGCTTGCGAGACGAAACTAAGCCCAACAGCCCTCCACCAAGTGCCTGAGATCTAATCTATACTGATGAACATCCTAACTGAGATCTATCTCTTCATGGTCATTTTGGTATTTGATGCAATCAAGAGCTGCATGACACTGTTCAAGGTGGTGGGGTCCACGTTTTCCAGGACGAGTGTCGTTTGAGACGGTGATGCGGGTATCGGTTTGCAATCGACGTTGTTCCAAAAACTGGAATCAGAAGTCGCTGGGGAGAAGGTTCCATGGCTATCGAACCCGAATAGGTCAGGGTTTGGAATCATATGGGATTGTGGGTGTGAGTCGCTGTACGGAGGTGACTTGGTCTGCAACGAAGGGGAAGGGTTGTTTATCGAAAGCGGACTTTCCGTAGATAGAGGCATGAATTGTTCGGGGTTGCTACCCCACCCATCGAGGCCGTCTTTGATGTTCGACGACAAGTCCATGGGGGATTGCGGATTCGAGATTACATCTCCGAAATCAAGAAAGTAGCTTTCTATCCCCGCATAATCCAGGGTGTTGCATGGCAGATTGTCCCCCCCGTTCTCAAGGGTCTGGACAAACGAGTCCACCGACGGGTTAAGTGAGGTCTGAACGGGTCTGTCGGGTCTCTCCCCTTCTTCATATTCATCGTCCTCTTCCTCTTCCAGGTCTTCTTCTTCGTCATCTCCCATTTCAACATCATTTTCGTAGTCCTCATTTGCTGCATTTCGGGGGCTTCCACGATCGTCAATATTTATTTGAGGGTTCCCAGAAATCGCAGTCGGGGCAGCGGCTTCGACTGCTCGCCGTTGCTTGCGAATCAACAAGTTATAGCTGTTCACCGGTGTAAGCACATTGCCATGATACCAGACATCAAGTTTCTGGGAAGACTGACCGATTTTTGAGATCCGTGGTCGTTCGATTCGGGAAGAATTTTTCCCGAATAGCGGTCCAGTTCCGGCCCAGGCGTTGGACACAACTGAGCAATTTCTCGTTGTCGTCATCCCATTTGCTATGGTCGACGTTCGGATCCAAGGAATTTTGCCAGCGCTTGGCACATTCTGAAGTATGTAACGTTAAAAGAGATTCCCTGCACGCACGTGTTGAACACCAGCAAGCGAATGTGTAAGTAAATACACGATCCCAGATCGCACTAATTTCTCAATGGAACTCCAACTCACGGTCTGCATGCCGAGTGCTGACTATCTTCGCAACTTTGGTCCACCTGTAAGTGATGTGTCAATGATATGAACGACGCGAGTTCGGGCATCGTCGAGCATAGGTACTTACTTGCACCCCAGCTCCTGGACTGCAGCGTGTAATTTCTCGTCCTCAGACGTGCTCCAGGCCCCTTTCTTGACATTGTTGTCGAGTTTTGCCCACCGCTTTCTGCAGTCTTTGTTCGTCCGTCCAGGGAGCTCGGCAGCGACCAGGTTCCATTGCTTGAGCTGGCCGATCTCGACTGGCGAATGTGAGTATGAGCGATGATTACTAGCAGCGTGGTTGTTCCTACCTTGCAACGAGACCTCCCTCCGCAAGATCTCATCTTCCTCGGCCATCCATTTCCTGCGTTCTCTCATCTTTCTGGCTTGACAAGATATCGTGCCGCCGAAGACGAGTGCTTAAGAACGATAAGGTCGAAATTAGCGCTCATGGGGCCCAGCAAGTGGGATTTCCCTGGTGTCGGATGAATCCACCTGGCATTTACCCATCTCACGTAAGCATGCGACATTTACGTGTACAGTTCGGCCTACCAGGAGCTCGCATACTAATAGAGTATATTTCTAGAAAGGCGCGCTCGTTTCTTCGTAATTATAGTATTATAAATAATATGATTAATAACTTAAACTCCTGATTTTACGTATAGTTTTATAAAGTGAAAAGTTTTGGATTTTATATAATTTGAAGGGAACTCCTTACATAAAAGGGCTTTAAAAATATAATTATATAGGTACTATTTTATTAGTTATAGCCCCCGAAAGACCGACTAGTACCTATTATCAAGCTAACACTCCTATTCTGTAAAATGGAAGTGGTTAATTGTTGTTTAAATTATATAAGGGAACTAGGAGAACAAGTTGTTCTCTAAAGGCAGTCTGTGGTGGCAGAACCTAATTAGGTGAGGTGCAGAGATAAGCGAGCTGCTGCCAGTGCCTGCACAACATAAGCCTTAAGGTGGCTGGTTGTTAAGGGTGGCCGGCTAGCCAGTCGGGTTCCATATTTTTTACACAAATTTTCCAGAGATGAGAAGGTTTATCCCCGTGTGCCTCCCTCCTACTCCCCGTGTATGCGTCAGCGCAGGGTCTTCAGGAGCAGCCTACCGCCTGGAGTCTCTACGCCCCACGGACCGTACCGTACCGGAAGCTCGTTCCCGTCCATCCACGACCATCCGCCCACACTCACACTCCAACCAGACTCAGAGGAGCAAACCACTCGGAGGCCACTTGAGGTAAATGGAGACCCATTTGTCCGTGGAGGCGGCCTTGCCAGCGCGAGCAGGGAGCGTTGGACAAGGGATTGCGAAGGCATATGATCCGCCATATCAGCTGAATTTTGAGTCTCGCGTTTGTACCAATCGCTAGCCGGGGGCTTGGTGCGACACCATCCACCTTAGTTTAACTCTTCGATACCGGTCTAATTGCTGTTTGCTTGGTAGATGCCAAGCTGCCGAGGCCCTTGCCAAGTGAGGAAATATGATCGATATTGGCTGTACCCTGCCATCCCTTACTATGGAAGCCGCCGGCTACGGAAATTTCCGGACCTAAGTGGGAGGGATGCGCTAAAGGTAATCGGTCTGGGGGACTGGAGGTGGACTTACGGCCTGGGCCTTTCAAACGTACCCGTCCTTGGTCACTGCGAGCTGTAGGTCTGGGTATAATCGTTGATGTTGAATTAGGAGCAAGTACCAGTACTAGCAAGTACTGTCTCTAACTTGCGGAAGTCTATGAGACAGCTTGAAAAGAGCAATTTGCCTCGAATAAAAGCCAGAAGTTGCTTTCAGAAAGAGGAGAGAAAAACTACTACGACACAAAGATGGATCTTACTGAGAAAGCTGCGAAACACATCCAGGTTGTGTCTTCTCCAGTCTCTCAGTGAGCTCCTTCCAGATGTTCTTCTGCAGAAGTTGGCCTTCGGCATTGTTGACCCAGTCTGGAACCCAGAACTCCTTGATCTTACAACCCGACAGAAGCTTTCCATGACTCTCATCACCAGCAACCAGACCGTGGAGAATGGTGCGACTTCCCTCCTCCGCAGTTCGGGCCATCATAGCCTTGATCCCGCTGTGCATAATCTTGGTGAAGGTTCGTGCCTCCTTGCCCAGTCCAGTCGAGCAAAGACCAGGAGCAACTAGATTCATAACGACGCCGGTCTTTTCAACTGGATAGAGGGCAGCAAATTCACGCACGGCAAACTCTTCGACAATTTTGGTGAGGGGATATCTGATGAAATTATATGTCAGCGCGATACAAATGCGAGGGCGGGGTCGCTGCCTCCTTACCGTTGGTCCATGTTCGCTCGCTGCTGGTTGTTGAAGCCGTCGAGGGTATTGCCTTTGCGACTCTTGTCCAGCTCAGCCTTGGCGGTATATCCCAGGACACTGACGATGAAGACAAGAGTAGGATGAATTTCGTGCTTTTTCGCCACCGCGCTCAGCTTTGGCATCATGAGAATACCCAGCTGCAAAGTATTGAGCACATTTATCGCCATGCTGCTCTCCATGCCCTCGACATCCGCCCACTGGTCTATCATGACGCCGGCGTTGCACACAAAACCATCGATTCGGTCGAAATCTGTGGAGACTTTCTCAACGAAGCTCTTGATAGACGGTGAGGATGCCATATCAAGGTGCATGATCTGATAGGAGAATTAGCTCAAGCATCCCTCTCTAGACTTCGACATTACTTACCTGTACAACTCCGGTGCGTTTTGTCGTCTTCTCGATGTCATTCTTGGCTGTCTCTCCTGCAACCAGGTTTCGTACTGCCAGCACAACGCGCGCGGCTTGGAATTCGACAAGATGCCGCGCCGTTTCTAGTCCCAAACCGCTGTTGCTGCCTGTGATGATGTAGGTCTTGCCAAAGCATGTCTCGTCGTTTGCGACGATAGGCAGCGTTCTGTACTGCTCCGCGGTCAGTCGTAGCATCACCATCTTACCGGTTATTGATGAGAACGAAGTCGAAGTTGACCGGGGAAGAAGACCGGATTTTTTGTTTTATCTGTGTTTGAGTGGAAGGAAAGGGGGAATCATTTGTTCCATCGCCTATCTCTGCTAATGGAATGTCATTTGATTTCTTTGTTACATATTCACCGAGGAAGGTACTATGCGGCGTGTAACCAATCCTTTGTATATTGTTGTCTCTTTTAGGAACACCTGTCGCTTGCTTGACCAATCCGATATTGTTGGCTGCTTTGGGAATAGCTTCTTGGCGCCCCTCCGTAAGCCGCCACGCCACCTACCCATATCATACTCACCTTCCGCACGTCGCAGCCTCAACGGCCCCCAGCAGGACATCGGCACAATATGAAATACCGAAGCCAATCGAACCCAAAATGCCGGCCTGGCACTACCACGGGAACTGCTTATGCATATTCGATCTGTACATTATGATTGGGCAAGATACGAGACGAGAACTGGAGACAGAAACACAGAGAGCGCGTCTTGGAAATTCTTTGATTGTGGGGAATATCCTGCCCTGTCCACTGGCAGAGGAGCGAGTTCTGAGGGGCCAAAGTTCTGATCTGAAGCTGTGAATCTCAGCTAGTCCTGATACTAATATCTAGATTACAGGCAAAATTCCTCGCTCGAAGACTCATGACCATGTCATGTGCTCGCTGAATCAGTAACTGCTTCGGGGGACACGTCCTCGAATTCTCTGATCTTCCTGCTTGATATCACGAACCAGCGTTTTGAAAGAGAGGTCGTTCTTCAAAAGATCGTCGCGGATTATCTCACTTTTGCGAGCCAGCAACTCGCGCATGCTCCAAGCGGAGCTGATCTGCCTCCCAAACAGCCATTCGCGCCGCGTGCTTGTGAGGGAGACGAGGAGATCGCCAGCATGCTCAACTTGCCCATCACCAAAAGCCACTGTGAATTCGGCTCAGTTCCAGCTTGCATCGAGTAGGTCAAGATTGGTCGGTTGTTCAACGTACCTTCGTCATTCGCAAACCTCGAATTCTCATACATCGTCTTCGGCCCTGAACACATGGAGTAGGCTAACAAGCCCTCTTTTTCGCAGGTAAGCACGAGGTCCTCGGATAATGATTCAATAGACTGTCTGGACAGCTGATATCTGCGAGCTCCTAGTGTTGCTACGGGTAGACCGATGGAAGTCACATTGACCACGGTCTTGTCTGTCCCTTGAAGGAGTAAAGGGATTAGCGCTCGAGCGACCGAGTAGGTTCCTTTGATATGGGATTCCCAAGTAAGTCTCCAACGTTCTATGTCTTTGGCAGCGAGAGATGGGGACTGGATCTCAGCCTCCGGTAAATTTCCTGGATTATTGATGAGAATGTCAATGTGTCCCCAGTGGGCGGTCATCTCCCTGAGCCCAGCCTCGATGCTCTGAACATGGCGAACGTCGATGCTCAGAATGATGATCTCCGGAATTGGCTTTCCGGCGTCGACAGCAGCCTTCAGAGCGCTGGTGCGCGTGATGGTAGCATCGATAGAATCCGCAAGGGCAATTCGATCCGCTCCCGCAGTGGCAAACAGGATAGCACTGGCCTGTCCAATACCAGCGGCGGCACCTGTGATGAAAACAGTCTTGCCAGAGCAAGACCCT
Organism: Cadophora sp. M221; assembly: GCA_017366145.1. Classification (NCBI taxonomy): domain Eukaryota; kingdom Fungi; phylum Ascomycota; class Leotiomycetes; order Helotiales; family Ploettnerulaceae; genus Cadophora; species Cadophora sp. M221. The sequence goes on from JAFJYG010000386.1 coordinate 27,668, forward strand.
GGGTCTGTCGTTAAGGAAATGTTGGCGAAGTTGTCCTGACATGCCGTCGGGCCGGAATGGAGTCTCAAAGCTGAGGAAGCCATGATTTAGAATGCACTTTGGGCTCAATTCTAATTACCGCTAGCTTTTTTATGCGGAGCGAACAATTTTGGTTTATCTTGCAGAGAATTGAACAGGCGGCCAGTGCTTTACCCTCTGGTTGAAAGACACCACTATGCCTTCATAGTCAGGAGAGCTGAAAGCTTCGCGGACCCGAGTCACTCTACTTCTCGCGCGTATCGAGCTTTAGCTTGTCAGAACTTTTGTCTATTTCTGGCTAGTAATTATGGGAACGCCGCAATAGGGATTGGGGGCCTTATGTCTTATTTTGAAGGATTCAGCGGGCTTACTAGTTCGACGCCACGCCAGCCGTCTTTTAGCTAAAAATATGAGATAGGGCGTTGGTCTTAGCATATAAAAGAAGGCCAGCATGCTTCCTTTACAGACTCATAGGAATCGATTGCTTCCTCTTCATCAACTGTTTTTGTGACTTTCTTCAGGTTCAACTGTCAAACCATAGACAATGACTCGGCTCGCGCTTCTTCAAGCCTTTCCGGCTCTTTTTGCTATCATTCAGATAGCCTCGGGCAAGCCATTTACCTATGATGAGTTAGAAGCGCGATCAAAGCCGGTGTGGCCAGCAGCCGTATCGGGTGAGGTGCATGATTCAAGTTGGGCCAATTTCTCAGAAACAACTATTCGATGGTCTTCATTTGAAGCTCCGACATTCAACAGCGTCTTTCTCCCAAAAACGGAGCGAGATCTTTCACTTGGTGTGAGTACACTGTTCTTGGTCCCCTGGCTTTCATCTGCAGCGTTCGACAAAACTAATTGCAAGTGGCGTATAGCTGAAATATCTATCCTCAAATAAACTTCCATTCTTGGCCAAGAATGGAGGTCATGGATACTCTACAACCCTCCACTCGATCCAAAACGCCACCCAGATAAATTTGAAGAACTTCAACCACGTGGATGTGAAACGTGATGGGACGGTTGTTGTTGGAACTGGTGCCCTCTTCCAGAATCTGGTCGATGCTGTTGGTGGTGCGGGCAGAGAGCTAAGTTAGTCATCCAGATCAGAAGCACTTGTACTCATTCTAACATCTATACAGCTGTAGGATCATGCGGTTGCGTGGTCAGTCCACCCCCGTTTCTATCAAAGCTGTAGCGATTTCTGATTTTTCGCGTTACAGGGTGCAACCGGTGCAATGCTGGGCGGTGGTCTTGGGCGCCTTCAAGGCCTCCACGGTTTGACGAGCGACGCTGTTCGGAAAGTCCGACTTGCCCTTTGGAATGGCGACATTGTTGATGCTTCCAAAACCGCTAACCCGGATCTCTTTTATGGGGTCAGGGGTTCAGGTCAGAACTACGGCATCATTATTGAGACCACATACGAGACATATCCTGCGACGAACGGTGGTAAATACTACAACGCAGACATGGTTTTCAACAAGTCAGCGACGGAGGGGATCATGAAAGTCATCAACAATTTCACTGCTCCGGCTCTGGACCCCAAAGCAAGCTTTATTACATTTTTCGCGTTGAATAGTACCACATCCGAGGTTGGTCAAAGAGTGCACTCTCCATTCGTTCGTCACTGACTCGGCAATTCAAGCTTGTACTTATAGTCAACCTCGTCTATGCTGGCACGGCTAAGCAGGGGAAAAAATTCAGTGCCCCGTTTGCGAATCTGTACGAGACTATCTCCGAGAGCGAGCTTACCTGGCAAGAGCTCCCTACGAAATCGGTCTTTGGCCTCATCACCGTGGCCTGCACCGATGGCCCCCGGTATAATCTCTACAGTTCGATCACAAAGACTCTAGATCCCGCCAATTTTGTGAAATTCGCTAACGACTTCGAAACATTCTTGCTGTCCAACCCCTTGGTCGCCGGATCTGCCCTCATGATCGAGACATTCGCTGTCCAAGCTGTCGAGGCCCTGCCGGAAGATTATTCCGCCTTCCCCCACCGCAAAGCTTTCCGAAACCACGTCGAGGCTATCGGAGCCTACCAAGATGACTCAGTAGCAGATGCCGTCAATAACTTCTTCCTCGAGTGGCGCAACCGATTCTCGAGCCCCGCCGTATCAGGTTACGACCAGATGCATATCTACCAGAACTATGGACACGGCGACGAACCGTTGTCAGCCATCTATGGATATCCCGAATGGCGCCACAAGTATCTGACAGCTCTGAAGAACAAGTATGACCCTCGCGGTCTGTTCAATGGCTATCACGCCGTGCCTTCCCGCTTGGCGGATTGGTCGTAGATGCAATGCACAGCAAGAGCATAGATGAAGGATGGGGAGTCAAGCAGATTACCATGTAATATCTAATTCTGTGTTCGATGGGGGGCCCTGGGCAAAATAGAAGATCCGGCCCTCACGCCCACACTCGCTTGTTTTGAAAACAGCTCTTAACCTAAGTAGCTTAAATCCATCATATTTTAAGCGTCTGAAATCGCTAGTTCAACGCCGTTGGCGGGTATTTTGCACTTCCAAAAGCAAGTGATATTCTCTTGGAAATCCCGACTCCGTGGACCCGGTGGACCCGAGTTAAACTTGAAATAAACCGTGTTCCAATTGGGTGGCTCGGTTGACCCGAGCAACTGGTACCATTCGTTCAAATGAACCCATGAGTCCCAGGTTCCAACACCGCAGCACTTCACAGACTCACTCACTCATAACTCACTGGACCGCTGAGGGCCAGCCATTACTAACCCCTCCGTCATCATGGATTCATCAGGACTCTCGCGGGATTCTTGCGGTCACGCTGCTCGCATGGCTTCCACTCTGGCGCTGATCGCCTTCTCCGTGGTAGTTCTGAACACGCTATTTTCGTACCTGCGCTTAAGACATATCCCAGGGCCATATTTCGCAGCTCTCACCAATCTTGTCCGCCGGCAGTGGGTCGTCACGGGGAATGCCCATGATATACATACCAGCCTGCACCGCCGATATGGCACCGTGGTGCGGTCCGGTCCCAATGCCGTCATGGTTTCCCAGCCGAAGGCAATCGAGAAGATTTATGGTTTCAAGCAGAGGTTAGAGAAGGTACGCATGTCTGTGTTGTTGTTGTTGTTGTTGCTGTTGTGTTTACCTCGCTGCCGAACGCCCGAGAATCTGACGTTTGAATCACAGTCCGAGTTCTACGACGCCATCATGCCCAGAATTAAGGGGGGCAAACTCCCGGATGTCTTTGCTACTCGAGACGAGGGTATTCACCGGCAAATGAGACGTCCTGTTGCTAATTTATTCTCGGTCACTAACCTGCTCACGATGGAGCCACTCATGACTTCTACCTTGCGATACTTCTTTGCTCGTCTGGATGAGCAGTTTGCTGACCAGGACGTTGAGCTGGACCTCTTCAAGTGGATCCAATTCTTCATGTTCGACGTCCTTGGAGAGGTTACATTCTCCCAGAAGCTGGGATTTCTTGAGAAGGGGCAGGACGTGGAGGGCATCATCCAGAATATCTGGCTGTATTTCAAGGCAATAGCGCCGGTACGTGTATCCCCTAAAGTTGTCCTCCCTCTGGAATAATGGCTGATCATGTGACGGACCAACCCCAGACCACGCAAATGCCCTGGCTAGATTACTTATGGAGAGACAACCCTCTCATTCCTGCTTCGTCCCATCGGAACCCATTAGCTGAGTTCAGCATTGCCCGGATCACGGAGCGTATGAGTCTAGACAGTATCGAGACGCGAAAGATCAGCCAAAAAGACTTCCTCTCCTGCTTCATAAAAGAGAATGCAAAGGATCCTTCCCTCCCTGCTCTGTAAGTAACCTGGTTCCATATAGCTGGCCTGGCTAATACACAACTTTCTTCATAGATTTGTTCCTACCTGGGTCAACTCCAACATCGTGGCAGGCGCAGACACGACCAGTATTCTGACTGGTGCCACCATCTATCATCTTCTCAAGAACCCTTCCACACTTGCCAAACTAAGACAGGAGATCGACAGCGCCGCAGCTGAAGGTCGCCTCTCCAAATACGTGACATGGGCAGAGTCTCAGACTTTACCATACCTCGAGGCCTGTGTGAATGAAGCCACGAGGATGCACCCTCCCTTCGCTCTTCCCTTTGAGCGCGTGGCACCCGAGGGCGGGCTGGAGATCGACGGGTACTTCATCCCTGGAGGCACGAGAATTGGAATTGTAAGGAGAATGCTCACCGCCCACTTGCTGGTCATATAGATACCCAAGGCTTCATCTCGCTAACAGTGTTTGTGAATTTTTAGAGCCCGTGGGCGATTCAGCGGGAATCGTCATTGTACGGGGATGACCCTGAAGCCTGGAGGCCTGAGCGATGGCTGTGCGATAAAGAGAAGAGGAAAGCCATGTTTGATGCACTTCTCACGGTACGTCTACCAATGGTTTCCCCCACCCCTTCTCTGTTTTGGAGTCTGAAGAGACTTACTTGTCCATAACTATAGTTCGGCGCCGGACATCGAGCCTGTGCAGGAAAGAACCTTGCGTACTTTGAAATATACAAACTCGTCTCATCGCTCCTGCAACGGTACAATGTGAGTGGGCTTTACAGTGGTCCATCTAAACCAGCTCATCTAATAATTCCTCCTAGATCGAACTCTCGAATCCGGCGGAGGATTGGATTATTGACAATAAATGGCTGTCTAAACCCTCGGGGTTCCGAGTAAAACTGACAATCCGCCAAGGAGATAAACTTTGAAGAAAGATATTCATAATCTAGCGCTTGGATGTGAGCTGTGCGAGGTGCGAAGTCAAGATTCTAGTTTCCTCACTCAATCAAGAAGTCCAGGCTCCAGCCACGCCCATTGCATACGCACGTGACATAAACAAAGACTTCTCGGAAATGGAAATGTAGAAGAAGGGATTGTATATAGCGAACTCTTGGAGAAAGTTATGCTTAGATTTGCTGCAACTTCCTAGATTTACAAGGCTCTTAGAACTCCAGACAGACCTCCCGCTCGGTCTCCGTGAGACCAGAAGAGAAAACGTGAAATTTGTTTGCAATTTGAACGGGAACTTGGAATATATGCCGGCCAATTGCCTCATCATGGGCATAAAGCAGCCAATAAGGTATCTCATAAAGCTTGTAGAGCATAAGCAAGCTGTTCTGGACGCTTTAATATCTTAGGCCAGTAGTTGTAGCTTATGGCCGATAGCTATTATCTGCTAGTTACTCATGTACATGACGCGCGAGAAGGGCATCAATGAATGGTACTGATATCGAATTGCACGCAAATGCGGGACATCAGTACTACAGTAAGCCGGCATGGCAAGTTGACATGCGAGGGCAGGTCCTGTAGGAGTAGGAGGAGGGGTCGTACTCGGGCCCCCCCAACTCGGGCCCGTCGAATTGAACCAATAGCATTGCACCAATCATGCGACACTGTTATAAAGTCAGGTCATGGAAATTTCGCTCTTCATTTGGGCTTCACTGTACCTGCTATTTTGTCGAATTCGTCATTACTTTTGTCCGGAAATCATGCCATCTGTCGCAGAAAACGGGGTCGCAGCTCCGCCCCCAACCAAGTCGCACGTCCCAGGCACATCTCAAGAGAACCCAGGTCTCAAGGTCTGGAATTCACTGGCCAATACTCTCCCAGCGCCCGCAAATAAAGATGTCGAGTTCTGGTGGGGCATCACTGGGTATCACCTGGCGGTCATGATTGACCATGCTGGGTATTCTATCGAGAGGCAGTACGAGGTGCTGCTTTTCCATTATCAGTGGATTGTAAGTATTTTCATATGTAAAGACTCACCATGCGCGCGAAATTCTGCTGACCAGCTCCAAGGTCCCTCGATTGGGACCAGCACCCCATCCAGATGGCAGTCCAGCGTTCAAGTCCCTCATCGCGTATGATGGCTCACCCTTGGAGTACTCCTGGAAATGGAACACCTCAAAAGGCGAGCCAGACATTCGGTATTCATGGGAAGCAATCGGCCCTAAGGCTGGCACAGCCGCTGATCCATTGAACCATGATCCATCGCTGGACTATATGGAGAAGGTGACGCGCGCGCTTCCGAATGCCAATTTTTCTTTGTATCGCTACTTTCTGGCTCAGCTGTACGACCCAGACAGAACCGTGTACGCGAAGGAGCTGGAACAGGGTGATCCGCCAGCCACAACTCTCATGCACGCTGTCGAGTACAACAAGAAAAAGTCATTCGGACTCAAATCATACTTCTTGCCAAGAAAGCTGTTTCTCGGAGGAGATCCTGCCACAATGCAGGAGTGGGACGCCGCAATTCGCAAACTCAACCCCGACGGGAAACATCCCGGTCGCGATGCCTTGATCACCTTCCTTGCGACTAGTCCGGAGGGAAGATTGATGAAACCTAACGTCATGGGTATGGATAATGTGGAGCCAGATAAATCGCGGCTCAAGATGTACTTCACATCTGCCCACACCAGCTTCAAATCCGTTCGGGAAATCATGACCATGGGCGGGATCCGGGATATATCCGAAGAAAGTCTGCTGGACTTACGCTCCATGATTCTAACTGTCTTGGGGCTCCCCGAGGATTACCCTGAAGATAAGGAAGTGCCAGTGGGCACAAGCAATAGTGGCGGAGAGTGGGTTGATTTTGCTGCGCTGTGCGAGGGCTTCATCTACTTTTTCGATATTGCTCCCAAGGATAGCAAGCCGGAAGTCAAGTTCTACCTGACAACACGAAAATACGGTGCCGACGACTTGACCATCGCTCAAAACCTCGTCACTTGGATGAAAGCGCACGGGCGTGGTACCTATACAGATCAGTATCTAGCCATGATGGAGACGCTTTGTTCGCATAGAGGGTTGGAGAACGGGAAGGGGATGCATGCGTACATCAGTTACCAATGTACCAACGAAGGAGAACCCGACGTGAAGTCATACATCTCTCCTGAACTATACCACAAGGCGAGACGATAGGTAACAATGAAGAATGGATGTTCGAACAATTTTCGGCAATGACACTAGGATGAAATTGTTGACGAGTATTCATACAATAATTGATGATACCACATTCATTGACCCCTAAATTCCTTTCATCGCTCTTGGTCACCTTATAGATAAACATTTGCTGCTGTCCACCTTCAAAGAATACAGCAAACTTTTGCTGCTCCACTGTTGACTCTCATTCCACAAATATCGGCCCGGGATATCGTGCACAGCATTGATCCAAGGAAACTGAGACAGTTGATGACGAACAGCCAGCCAGTCATGTAGTTCCAGTTGTTCGCAAACGTCCATGATAAGCCATCTATAGTCTTTAGACTTCGAAACTGAGATACCGCTGATAAATATGCCCCACAAAAGTAGTGTAAGCTTGCTGTGCTGGATGTATGTCGGGGTGGTATTGATGTTCTGGATTATATTTTCCAGTTTTTGAGAGAGTAGAGGGTAACTGGAATCATAACGACCATACTCTGGAAGCAGAGTCGTCATGAATGCTAGCATGCTGAAACATGCTAGTTTATTGTAAACATCTCCAGACGCAGAACATTGTTGGCCCAAAGGAGAGATCTCTATCGAACGGTAAAGAAGCCAGACTAGCATCTCTGTGTAAGTCAACGGGTCAAGTCTCATTGCCTTATTTCCCTCGTTGCTGTTGAGAGACCTAGCAAAACACATAATAGTTATCATCACATGATAGGCCTCAGTGGCGACGCTGAGAGATTTCATTTCAAGATCGGACGGATGACCGAAGGCGTGGCTGATACTCTCTAGAAAATTGCTGCAAAATATAGGGGGGCATCCAGTTTGTAGCGCTAACTCAGCATCGAGCCTGTGTAAAGTCAGACGACGAGCCTGAAGCAAATATACAAGGGTAGCAGAGATGGAGACAGGGGCCGGGAGGTTGACATACCTCAATGGCTTGACGGCTAATGCGCGATTCTGCTTAATCAGCTTGGCCATTCCTCCCCGGAGCTCAATCATCCGTCGTAGACCATTGAGGTGTATCAACCCAGTAGAGTAGAGATGATGTATCTGTTGATATATGGCAAGGCTGACCACAGCAGCTATAGCGTTGTCCGACACACAATCGGGACCGGATAACTTCACATTGACAAGAGAATACGCTTGTGAAATATGATACAAGGCCTTAGATGACATCCTAGGCCTGCGCTCGTAAAAGTCCACATAGGATGCTGATATTGCCAAAGTGCAGTGGAAATCTACAGATCAGCGTGGGCGGCGCAAAGGAAACAGGGCAGATTACTCACAGGCCTCATCTATCAAAACACAGTTCGCCCAAACTGACTTGACTATATCAAATTTGGAGCAAAATTGAGGCGGAAACAACTCATCGCTAATATCAAAAAACCCTGAGAATAAGTAAGCGAATGGAGCCCAAGTGTGATATAGCATGGCAGCGTAGAAGATTTAGCCATTGACGTACATCTGTGCATAAGTTTGGTAGATTCGGAGTCCAGCTGTCCAGGAAACGTGGTAAGACACAAATCGTTCCACAGTAGCGGTCTTCCAGCCTTTGGGGCGGGTTGCGGATAGGCTGCTGTTGGTATCCTTGTAGTAGTGAAAGGATGTTTTATTGGCACGATAGCTGCTGCCTTTTTGGTTGAAGGGCGGGGTCTGCCTGCATTCTTGCCTTTCATGACATGAGCCCGAATAAGACGTCGGTCAGAGCCGCCTGGGCCTTTTCCTGCCGTGCCCTGGCTGATGAACTGCAGCGGCGTGCTCGACATATTGAAATTGTTCGAGTGCGTGTCCAAGGCCCGTAGTAGATGTTGATGAAAGCTCCCTGGTGAGTGCAGAGAGAAAGAAGCTCGCGAGTGATTGAGCTTATTTCATTGGAGGGTGCACGGCCCACCTGAATGAGCCCCACTAAAACCGTCATCAAAGAGCCTTTGATCCTTGAGTATCACGTTTTATTATGTAATATAAGCATGTGATTAAAATAAATAGAATTAATTTATTGAATAAAGCTAGGCTTTATTAATTGCTTAACGTAGTGGTTGTAGGCTGAATGAAGCGCTGAGAACAACTTCACTCTCAGGACGAACAGATCTACGATAAATCCTCGCCGAAGATGACGCCAGAGAACATACAGCAAAGACACCTGTGGAAGGACTTCTCCATTTGTGGTTTGGCATTGAATGGGATACAGTACATCCTGTTGGGTATCGACGCATGGGTGCAGCCAATCCTCTTGTCGGTGGTGTCGCACAGCAGGACACGCCAGGCGTTGGCAATGCCCATTCATTCCAACAGTGTACTCTCCCCCACGACAAGGTATACGGATTACTCGGCCTGCTACCTCAAGCCATATCTAGCAAGACCACGATTGACTACAACCAGGACGAGACAGAGCTTTTGTCTAAGTTCATTGCGGCAATTTCCATGGCAAATGAGAATAGTGGAAACTTGGAGCGAGCAGGAGACGTAAAAATGCAAAGCACGACGGGCAATTTCATGTATGCCTTGCAGGATGTGCCGGGGAAAGGAAAGGGTCTCGTTGCAATCGAAAAGCTTTTCAAGGGCACGCGAATTCTTTTCGAAGAGGCCGTCATTACAGTTAATGGACCGATCAGCAGCGAGCGGCTACGAACATCCATCTGCCAGCAAGTCGAAGCTCTCAGCGAACACTAGCGGTGAGCTTTCCTATCTATGCACAATATTTACTTATATAAGAATGTTGCTGAGCAGTATCTTGGGATCGTTCGAACAAACTCCCTACCTGCTGAAGCCGTCGGAGACAAAGGGGGAATCTTCCTAGCAGCATGCCGCATCAACCATGCCTGCGATAATAACGCACAGAAGAGCTGGAACAAGACGACCAAACGACACATAGTGCATGCTTTGACAGACATTAACAAAGGCGACGAGATCACGATAACCTACCTAGGCCCTCTCAAGAACCGAAAAGTCAGGCAAAAGGCTCTTCGGGAAAGGTTCGGCTTTTCGTGCTTGTGCCATCTCTGCTCCTTACCGCCAGAGCAGAGCCAGGAAAGCGACAGGAGATTGGAGGAGATTCACCGCTTGGACGGTGTCATCGACCAACTCGGCACAGAGGGGATTTTGGTATCCCCACTCCGGACTCTCCGCTACTTTGATCAACAGGTACGTCTCTATAACGACCAAGGGCGAGAGGACGTTGGTTTCGCGCAGGCCTTTGTCAATGCCGCTCAGCTCGTCATCGCCAATAGCGACTTGGCAAGAGGACGCATCTTTGCGAGGAGGGCGGCGTCTGTTTGGAAGACGACCCTTGGAAGTGATAGCATGGAAGCTGTTAAGTACGGAGCTCTAGCACAGGACCCCTCTAAGTACGAGCTATTTGGAATTTCTATGAAGTGGAAGACGAAAGCAGATGAAGCCCCGCAAGGACTTGAACCGCGCGACTTTGAAGACTGGCTTTGGAGGAGGAAGAAGCCAACGGCCCTGAGACAGCTGGCGAATCTGCGGAGCCGTGGAACATTCCCCGGGTTCACTGACCTCCCAGACGAGAACGACGTAGATCCAGACTTCGATGAAAGTAGTGACATGGTTACTTACCGACCGCGACACCATTGGTGCTTCTTGGGTGAAATTATGGATTTCACTGTACTTCATCATCTAGAGATAGAAACTAAGGATGTTGATGGCGGGAAAATTCCACTGCACTTCTATACCGACGGCCGAGGCAGTAAATTGGCACCCGCTCAGCTTCGAAGCGGGTACACAGTCGCAATTCTATACGCAAAACGCCACGTATTTATGTTTGGGGCCCCTAGTATTCGCCATAAGGATCCTTGGATGACTAAGGTATTATAAAATTGCTAATTTACAGCTTGATTTATGTTCGCTAACCGAACGGGATATCGTTTAGGTCTTCCCACTGTTACTGGACAAGTTGCTGGCGTTGAACGACCAGGTCCAACAGTTCTCAACAAAGCTTAGTGGTATCAGAATATGTCACAAGTGCGATAGAAAGGCAGCATCTCTACAACAGTGTAGCAAGTGCTCGTCTTTCTGGTATTGCGATACGGTAAGACTGCCATTGAAAATCTTCCTCGGATTTGTTGACCCGGATGCTAATATGGGTGTAATAAGACCTGCCAAGTAGCTGGCTGGAATAAGAAAGGTCACAAGGCTGATTGCAAGCTCCTTAAGGATCCCGATTTGCGAGGGATGTTCATTCTCAAATGGGACGAATTTAATAGCCATATTCGATTTCCTCTGCACACTGCAAAAGACTCCTAAAATAGTCTAGTTTCAATTGCTTAAGAAGAGAGCTTGAAGAGAGTTCAACGCAACTTCATTGCCTGATATCCATATCTAATTATGTCCTTATTGCCCTTTTGTGAAACTGCTAGTTATTTATCTAGTTGTAGGTAGTCTGCCTACTGTTTATTATTCCTCTCTCATCGTTCTGCCCAAGCAATTTTTTCTCTCTTATATGTTTACAAAGGCGCTTCTCGAGATCTTCCGGTAGCATATTCTTTGGGAGAGGATAAGTAGTTTGTTATAAGCATGTGATTAAAATAAAGTAAAATAAATTTATTGAAATAAAGCTAAGTTTTATTAATTGCTTAAAGTAGTGGTTGAACTATCGACGGCAGCAGAAGTCAGCACGAGACCGGGAATGTAATCGGAGACATCAAGCTCGAGTCGTTTACCAATCACTCCCACGAGTCGGAAGGGTTTGCCCTGACTGCTTTTTGGTTCCTATCGGCAGCATTAACACCTACCAATCAGCTGGGCTCTGAACCTCGGACCCTCAAATAACACAAATCGAGCCCTTACATTGGGGCTCCGAGGGAGTGTGAGAGAGAGTACGAGCGATGCACGTCAGGGTGTGAAGCTTCACTTGGCGAACTCTCGCTGTTGCTCGCTCGAGTTGATTAATTGAATTTGTTACTGGGAGTACAAGAATCATCCAACAGCCCGCTTGTCACTTTCAGCCACCGATCAAGTGTAGCTTAAAGCTTCCTTGACTTCGAAATATTACATCTGCAAGCTCTAAGTCGACCTCGTCCAACATCAGCAATGGGTGCCCTCAGTATCATCATAACCCTTTGGCGCTTCCCTATGGCTCTCTGCAGCAGCTGCCTCAAGACTTCCAGCATGTGGACGAGTTCCTGCTCGTAGTGTCCCATTTCCAAGCTTCGAAGCATCTTCAACAGCCCCGCTTGTGATACCATCTGCACCCACTGCTGTCCCTTGCGCTGAGACAATAGCTGCGGCAAAGTTTCGCATGCCGTTGATGCCAGATCCCGCATCAGAGACATGACCTCTCGAATAGTACGCTAGACAGAGCTGCTGATGGAGTCTAGAAGATGTTAGACTGAATAGAGCTGTAGTGAGAGAGAAAGATGTGCTTCGTACTTATAAAGCGAATGGCCTCCTGGCGGGTTAGACCAAGTCTCTGCACATAAATTGTATTGGTGCAGGCGGGAGGATTCCTTGCATTGGGGCAGAGGATATGGGTGCGAATAATTGCCCCGTGGATTTCACAGATGACAAGTTCGACAACGAACATGATGTTCGCCAGATGGGAAGAAGTTCAAGATAGTGAAGGAAGGAGACTTGCGTAGAAACGACCTCGATGAAAGACTCCGATACCGGATCTTCTGAAGAATCGATGGGGGGGAAGTTACCTTAGATTTATAGTTTTCAGATCTATGCCTTGATACTATCTATTATGAACGAGGCGGTATTGCATCCAAGAGATCATGATCGAGGTGATCTTTGGATCATCCTCCTTCCTAAGCGAAAGGCTTTCTGGCAGTCAGCCCTTGCATTTGCCCCCTTCTCTGCTCTCTGCACCTGTATTTGCACCCTGTGGCATCCACAGGACCATCCAAGGACCAATCAAGATCGGTTATCCTACTGGATGACCGCTAATGCAAAGCCTTCGACAAGCGGAGCACCAACGCCCACATGGTATCCACAGAAGCATCCAAAGACCAATTAAAACAGATGATCCTAGATGACCGCCAAGGTTGAGCGCTAGCGGACGACCCTCACGAGCCTCAACCGCAACAGTAGGACTGGCTTCCCTGTAAACAAACTCCATGCTGAGGGATATTTTCCTTGCCAGGCGTCCATCAACTTGCTGCAGGCCGCGTTGATGGCTTTTCTCAACGGAAACTTCGATACTCGTGTCTTCGCACGTATATTATCTTCTGGGAATATTTCCTCGTACTTAAGATAGTGGTGAATAAGCTGCCAAAAATATGACACAAATGCGGTCCAACTATTCAAGAGCGAGTACAGCTTCGCTTCCAACTTGGATACTTGAGGTCGTGACTTTGCTGAGAGTTATATGTGTCATGATTCCACAGTATCTTGATACGGCCACAGCTTATCTGCAAGCAGTCTCTCGTCCTCATCGGCTGCACCGGACAGAAAACCAGCCTTTAATCGCACCAACTCCAGCTGCATCTCATCATATCTAGCTAATACGACATTTCCTTCGGGATGCAAGCCGTACTTTTCCCGGAGAAGACTCAAGACAGAACCCAACGCCTCCCTGTTCTCGACTTCAAAATCAAATGTGGCATGCTCTACCTCGTTGAAGTTAACAGGACATGGGCCAGCGTCAGGGCAGAAATGCTCCCCTCTGTTGACAATCTTCGTGAGTGCTACTTTCAAAAATATCATGATATTTTGTTCCCATGCATGCTGCACAAGCCTAGCGGGTTGGACTCGGATCTCATTATGCAATTGTAATGCGGTCCAGTGCCTTGGATTGTCGCGTCACGTGATCTCGAGGTAGTATTTCAATAAATGCTCGTTTCCCCGCCGATAGTCAGCCTCCTCATTTTCCTCCTTGTGTGAGGTCCATATAATTGTCGGGCCGCTTTGGTGTTGTTAAATCAAGCGAAAGAGGTTCTGGATGCACCAACAACTTTGGGACTCCCCACTGAAGGAATGATGGAGCTGCTGTAGTAGACTGCCAATCAATCATGCTCGTCACTTGCATTGTTCTGTTGTCGATAAGGATATTGTCAAGATGCAAGTCCGGGTGCCATAGAGTCGAGCTATGGTGATCATCGGTTGTAGGGGGCGGTATCATAGCTGGAATGAGCTGAAGGTATTTGGTTAACAGCTCCTCCATCTCCTCAGTCCGCTCAAGCTCTGTCAAAGAGCGAGCAATATTCGACCGCGGGCGGCCATGTGCCTGTATGAATTTCATTTCGCTGACGGCTTTGCCTTGAAGAAATTCTAGGGGACCGTTGACTAAGGCTAAATATCAATAACGACACGCGGTAGTCAGCGTAAGTACTGTGGTGGGGATGGCACGTGAGAGCTTGTCAGCTGACTTGATTACCCCTTTATATGGCCGGCTGCCAGCTGTAGAGTTGCATCCACACAACACATACACAACGAATACTACTTTTGGCTCTTTTGTCGATACGATTGGGCTTTGTCCCCTTCACAGTACTCACAAGGTCCACGGTCCAGATCCATGGTAGCTTTCGGCCCTTGCCAAAAGTCTATACCGACCATGGGCCCCAAAGTATATCTCCCAAGAGTCGAAGGTGATATCGTACAGGTCCCTGCTAGCTTGATATCCTCACCTTGGGGAAAGTCCTCCTTGAAATATATCGAGCCACACTGTGGAAATGTGGTTTCTGCAAGCTTCCGCTCCATGTTGACAAGTTGCCTTATAACACCAAAGCGATTCACTAGTGGCAATTTGTTCCAATCCTGCCACAATGGCTTCAACGGTTGACCTGAAGCTCTTTCTTCCAGTATATATTCTGCTCCGACCGGATTGGTTTTTGGGTAGACCAAGCCAGTATGCGAGGGGTTGGGATATCCAAGACCTCAGCCAGCTTCGACGGCATTAGCAAATAAATCCTAGATTAATGGGGCTGCGAAGACACTTGCAAAAGTCCGTGTGGCCACTTCTGATGCTGTGGTGTAAAAGGACGGCCCCGCGATAGAGTTTGGCAATTTGGCGAATATTACTAAATCATTGTCCATCTTAAGCAAGTACGCTCTATAGTTCATTCCCTCCTTACATTTAAGCACTTCCGTACCTAGAAAGCCTCGTTACCACAGGGCGATAATATAACAGAACACAGATCTGGTGACTTACAGTGTTGGGCGCCCTCTTTGAGGCTTCTTCGACAGCGACCTGTATGAGACCTTGCAGATTGAATTTGAGGTATCGCTGTGACAGGTTACGCGCCTCATTGTACCTGACTGATCACTACCCATCACACATGACAGAGAGACTCGTATACATACAGCCAGCGATGCCTAGTATGTCTATAGAGATCCTCTTCTGGGATATCTTCCACTGCTAGGGTTAGCAGGGCACGATAATTCACGTTTATCCTACGTACCAGTGCCATCTTCTCGCACGGCGCGTATGGCAATGGTTGACATCGCACATCGAACCGGACGTGGTGTCGGGGAAGAGCCGGGTCCCCAAGACTTGAGGTGGAATGGTCGGTGATAGGTAGCAACTATACGAACGGAAATACCAGCGATCGCATACCTGTCGAGGAATTGGTTGGCAGCGTATAAACTTGAGGGGTGTTTGTTGCGAGTTTCCCCGAAACCTGGTCTAAGCCTTTCACGCCTCAGTGTCGTCGCGAGCGTGTCATGTGATATGCGGCATCAACACTGACCCGGCCCAGCCTTACATTTCAGTGGCTCGTTTCAAAGGCCTCGCTTGGAATTCATACCATGCCGGGATGTCACAAAATAGGCCTCGAAACTTGTATATTCTGATTCACAAGGTACGAATACTCTAAGACGCAAGAAACTAGACTATGTACAGGAGATAGTGATCCTGTCAATTGTCTTTTCCGTTGTCTAGCCCTGCAGCCCGGATATTCTTCCTCGCCAACCGACAAAATCCCACGACATTTCCATTTCAACCTCTGCATCATCCCATTCTGACTTTTCGCGAGCGCTAAAGCCTATCCAAAAGCAATTAGTTGAAATTCCTTGAAAATTGCTACAAATGCGTCGTTACGTAGGTAGGAAGTAGTGGGATCATTACCTCTCAAATCAGACAGAGTAAGAGAATTTATTCCGTTTCCGTGATATCTGGGACTGCAGCGTTGCTTCCACAGTGCCCTGTCTTGGCACTTGGACCACAGTACCAGCCTAGAACGCGCTTTCCATGTCCCATCTCAGGTACTGCTGGGATGGGTGCACTGAAGGCGGAAGAGACAAGGAGGGAGGCAAAGAGTCCGAGGATGGTTTTGGCGGAAACCATTGTGAGTTGTGAAGTATTGAGGTTTCGAAGATGGATGGGATGAAGAGTAGGATCGATGAGGAAGTTTGAGAAGTTTGCTGATTGTAGTGTGGTGATAGAAGTAAAGTCCTGGAGGAGGAATGTAGTCCTTAATATACTAAATTATATCAAGCGGATGGATGCATGTTGAACATGGCTACGTATGAAATACTTGGCTGCTTAGCAAATGAGGCATGGGCAGCCTTTGAGCATCCACTGTCTTTTGGATATCTAAAACGAGGAATATAGTTATTCCACCTATTGAACTTGGAGATTGTATTCCTTTCTCCATTAATCGGAGTCGTAAGTCCAGAAGTCTAGTGGACTATCTCAACCCCCTCTCTGAGATTAATATCGATTGGAGGTGAATACCCTAAAGTAGAGATATTATTTATTGATATAGCGGCGCAGCAACAGTAGTTGAAGAAGCAATCTAAGTATTGGTGTGGGTCATTGAAGCATGTGCCTCTGGCACCACCGTTGTAACTTCTGCACTGGACCAGAACTGCCAATTTTATCCCTGCATAAGCTTAAAGCTTACCTGCTCTGAGCAGGGCCACAATATCCTGCAGACTGGCGACTGAAAGTCTTATCTTTACGAACCGACATGTGGACGGTGTGGGGAGGGAGTTGTCTCGTATCGGGGAAGATCCGTGGCGGGTCGGCCCGTTTTTTATATCAGCCCTACAGGTATTACGGCCGATGTTGTCCTGCACAGCTACTTACCTACCTAGCCAAGTCTATGTAGTCTCGTAGGACCTATAAATAATTGTGCGATGCCTTGGTTTCATTGCTTTCACAATTATGAAAAATGATAAAT
This sequence comes from Cadophora sp. M221, assembly GCA_017366145.1. NCBI lineage: Eukaryota > Fungi > Ascomycota > Leotiomycetes > Helotiales > Ploettnerulaceae > Cadophora > Cadophora sp. M221. Next base: position 44,695 of record JAFJYG010000386.1, read on the forward strand.
GAGAGGTTAAGCCGAATACTTGGGAAGATCAAAATCTTGGGCCAAGTAGCCGGTCAACACTGTAGTCTGTATATCTTGCGTTCAGCATTAAAAATAAATGAAAGTCTAGGTCTAGGCCTAGAAGAAAGATTTGTCACTATACAGTGAATTTTGGTCTAGACTTCTGGACTTCCCGGCATGTCTCCGACCTGCAAGGCGGAGGAGATCGTGGGACTCGTGGGACACAACGTCCCTCCGTCTGGGCGGCTAATTTCTCAAACTGACATATCTCCGGTCCAAGATAGGCAGGAAGATTGCTCCTTCGAGTAAAATATACGTCAACTTGAGTTGCGTTGCATAGAGGACTTTCGGGGCTACGAGGAGGACTTCATTTCCTTTTTCGGAAGTGGAATATCAACAAGAGCTGTGTCATTCCGAAACGTATGTGTTCGGAAGCACATGATATTCGAAGCTGCCCTTTTGCTTTGTTGTTCTTCTTACTGAAGAATTTCACCTCTCCAGCTTCACCAACCTAGAATCTACTTGGAAATATGTTTTCAGGTCGGGGAGAAGCATACAGTTCGGTAAGTCCCCACCCCACCATTCCGCGCACCCCCCCATTCCGCGCACCTCGCTTAGCACACCGCTTTTTTACCTACCTACCTTTAATAATTAATAATTATCTTATTTTCTTATTAATTTTCTTGATTTTTAGAATATCAATTAAGACAACTATTATGTTAAAATGTACTAAAGACAATGTGATTCTAGCTCTTAATGCGATCAAAACTGGCAAGTCCTTGCGACAAGCTGCAAAAGAGTGGGGTATACTAGAGTCTACTCTTCGGGGCCGATATCACAACATAACCACCTATCAATAAGCTGCTAGTTATTTGCAAAGGCTACCTCCGGTGTTAGAAGAGCGCTTTACACGCTGGATTTTGACTCAAGAGATATTGGGGTTTAGTGTTACTTATGCGCAAGTACGGCTTTTTGGGAACCGGCTTTGCGTACTTCAAGGAGACTCTGCACCACTCGGAAAACGATGGGTACAGCGGTTTTTAAAGCGAAATCCTGTCCTAAGTACTAAGAAGCAATATTCTATTGATTCTGTGCGTGTCAACAATGCGACATCTAATGTTATTAAGCTATGGTTCCACAAACTGCGGATTCCAGCTATTCAGGCAATTCTACTTGAAAATCGATGGAATATGGATGAAGCAGGAATCATGGAAGGCTTTGGAGTTAATGGCTTGGTTATTGGCTATGCAAATCGATGTTTTGTTCAGCGGAAACAGCCTGGTTCCCGGAATTGGACCTCGTTTATTAAATGTATATTTGCCATCGGCCGCAAAACTACTCCACTTGTGATATACAAGGGAAAATTGGTCTAGCAATAGTAGTTCCCAGCAGATATCAACTTATTTAAGGACTAGCAATTCACAGCAATAAAGAATGGATGGACAAACAACGCTACCGCATTAAAGTGGCTTAAAAAGGTCTTTATCCTTTAAACGCAACCACATGACTAAGAACCACGATTACTTGTCTTAGACGGCCACGGAAGTCATGAGACAACGGAATTCATGTGGAAGTGCTTAGAATACAATATATTTCTGTTGTTTTTACTTGCACACACGTTACACGTCTTACAACCTTTGGATTTATCGATTTTTTCTTCTCTTAAGGCATTCTACCAAAAACACCTTAATTTATTAGCATTAATAACTAATTTTACCCTAATTGGCAAGCGTAACTTCTTGATATGCTATTATAAGGCACAGCAAAAGAGCTTAACGGGTATGAATATTAGAGCTGGCTAGAGAGCTACCAGTTTCTGGCCAGTGAGTATAGCAAAACCACTGATGAGCCGATTACTATTAGAAAATAGCAATCAGAAGCTAGAAATCAGTGCTTCAAAGGACCTTCAGACTATTAAGGAGGTAGAGGAATCATTAATTGTATGGTTTACGCCAAAGGCTGGCAAAGAATTCAGATTACAACTCAATACTTTGACCAAAAAGTCACATAACAACCTTCCAACACGTCGACTACTTTTCAATAAGGCTATTAAAGCTTTTAATCAAAAGGACTTCGCATTAGGACAGGCAAAGATAAGGATATAGCAATTAAAAGCTAAATTAAATTAATTACAACCACGAAAAAAAAGGAAGGTTCAAACCAGTCCAAATTCCAAGTTTGCAAATATTCAGGCTATTTAGAAAGCTTAAATTGCAACTAAAGATCAAGAAATTGTACCTATTAATTCAAATTCAGTAGGAGATTCTAATGCTACAAAAGATTGCATAGAAATTAAAGCGTTGTAGAGTTATTAAGTGTTGTTTACAGCTAGTGGTAAAATTGCGGGGTGCGCGGAATGGGGGGGTGCGCGGA